>JAOXJP010141841.1:0-13332 GCA_025762735.1 Platanus orientalis | reverse complement strand
TTATGTCCTTAGAGTAGTGATGGTATATATATATATATATATATATATATATATATAGATGCATCTTAATTCGCTTGCTCTAAGTGGGCCAAATATGGATATATAACTAGATAGTTGATAGCTATTGTCGCAGTGGAAATAGTCTTGAAATTCCACTTAATTGGATATGGGCCTAAATCCTTAATGATCTATGCAACAAAGAACAAAATAGTAGCAAAGAAATCAATAATCATACAAGACAGATTTTTATGTGGTTTAGCTAAGATGTCTACATTCATGGGGGTATTTGTTTCTCATTATATGAGACCAGTAAAAAATGTATAAAGATGCCACCTTAGAATTCGAGTCCTTAACCCTGATAAACCCTTCACCCTCATCTTCTCTCAACCCTGTGAAAAACCTTTTCTTACCTTCTCACAAAACTTGAAAAGACCCTGTTTTTTCATATTCTTTAACAACTCTAAGAAGAACCTTGAGAAAAGCCGTGAGAAAGAAATACCATATTCCACTGCAAGCTAATCTGATATTAAATAGAGATTTTTGTTTTGTAAGAGCCGTGAAAAGAGCACCAAACATGTTTCCACTCTCCTAGTTAGAGAAGGAAACTAACCCACATGGAAGTTTTCTTTTGGTTGGAAACTTGCCAAAAACCCCAACAATCTCTACTTTGGCATGTTTGCAACCAGCTTGAAGATTTCCTATTGAATTTAGCTTTACGTGCATCTTTGCTAACACACAGAACTTGTGACATGTGCACCACACTCTACCTTGGCCTACTTTCTAGAACTACCTTGGAAAAACTTGCATTCGTCCTTCTTAGTGAACTCTACGCCATATATGCTTGGAATGCACCTTCACCTAGAACCAGAATCATAACTTGTTTGCTATCACCATAAATAACCACTGTCATTAAAGAATCACCGCTACATATATCATTGAATCAATTTGGTCATGACACCATCAAATTCCATCATAACATAACTAATGCACTTATGTAGCTATCCCGAGTCAACTTGCTTAGTCAACTCCAGAGAGTAATCTTGATCCGTCCTATCTAATTTTAGGAAATGTCTCACCATTGTCTCACCTGGAAACTCATAACACTTGTCTTTGCCCTAACTATGAAAGAAACTCTGTATAAGCATTTGTTATTCCATGCACCCGATTTTCAGCTCTCCATCAACAACAAATGAATACCATTAATCATCGTATTCCTATTAAACAATATAAATCATCACACTTTTCTCCTTTCATCAGGGTGAAACAGTTGCATGTGATTTTAATGGATCCACCTACAGTTGAATACCTACAACCCATGGAATCCAACTGGCCTAAGGATATTAGATTCCTTCACATCTTTGGGACATATGCCACACCACCCAAGGTATGAACCATTCCATCAAACATTTTGATATTTATTGTCCCAACACCCGTGATGTCACAAGTAGACCCGTCACCTAAAGAAATAACACTTGTTTTTTCTCTTGGAACGTATCGAAATATTCTTTCCTAGAGCATATATGAGCATGACAATTTGAATTTAATATTCACTCATCATGATAAAAAGTATCCATACCTTTGGAGACTGTGAGAACATCTCCAATGTATTCCTTTTGTTCATCTGCTAATGTTGTACTGGGACTGTCATTTTCTTTCTGTCAACACTTTTTGGACAATCCCTCTTAATGTGGCTATATTTCTTGTATTTAAACATTGCACTTTGTCATTTTCTCTAGACTTAGACCTCAACTTGTTACTCTTAGATCCTCTCATAGATGACCTTTGTAATTCTTTATCCAACCAATCAACTCAAAATCTTGACCTCCTTTAAGATTTGGTCTCCTTTTAATCTCATTAAATAGGAGCAATGTTGTGACATTCTTCAAGCTTAATATATCTTTTTTGAGCAGTAATGTAACACCCCACACATTCCTATGTGATAGTAAAAGAGAAATGGTTAAATGACATGGAGTGCGGGTAATGTATCACCCAAGTGTTCACACTTAATGGTCTAGGAAGAAATGATGGATTCCACGGACCATAGGATAAGACTAGACCAGAAAGAACCCTAAAAGACTCAAAATCTCAAGGCTGGTAAAGTTTGAGCGCTCAAGAGCTATGTTGGAGCGCTTGAAGTGTCTTGAGCGCTCGAAGCATTAAGATGGAGCACTCGAACTTCTATACATCAAAAAAGAGAGAATGGGGCAGACTTTCGAGCACTTGAAAACCAAGTTTGGAGTGCTTGGAATTCAAGTTCTCAAAGGGTGAGGTTGAAACGGTTGAACATGGAAAAACGAGAAAAAAAAATTAAATGACTTGGGATTTGCTTGTGAAAAAATAAGAACCTCATTTTACCCAAGTTAAACTTAAAAATACTAGAGGAAAACTAAGGGAGAGAAAAAAAAGGGAGAAATGGAAATGGAGAGGAGAAATCCCTCTTTAGAGCATGGTAATCTCAAAAACCTTTGCTCTAGCTTGGGTTATGCTTAGTTCTTAGTTTTCTCATTTAATATTTATTTAGATTCATAGATTTTGATTATATTTTCTAGGTTAATCTTAGAGAAAAGATAAAATATGAAGGAGAAATAGATTATGGAGGAAGATCTCATTGGATCCAAAGAGGGAAAGCAATTTTGTAAGTGGATATACATTATATGCACACACTTCCACTCTTAGGTTTATAGAATGTGATTTCTATTCTATGTTGTGAAGATTTGAGGTTTGATTTCTAATAAATTGGTTTTAGATCTTAGTTTCATTGATTTAAACTTGATTAGAGTATTTTATTTCCCTATCTCCATGAGTCTTTTTTGGAAGTGATTTAAATTATATGGTGTCGGTGCCCTGTTTTGGCAAGTTTGTAATCTCTATTCTAAGATGAGAAGTATAATTGTTGAATCCTTATAGTGTTGAATGGGAATGATGATTTCATGTGGTGTACCTTTGATTTCCCTTTGATTTCCTATAATGATGATCTCTACCCATTTGATTTATGATCTTATGATTGGTTCTCCATGATTTAAAAATCTTATAGTATATCTATGGATTCTTTACATAAGCCTATTGCTCATTTTGGTGGATTCTTTTTGCTTCATGTTAATTCATATAGATTTTCATTAATTCTTTTGATTTTCATGTTTGAATCTTAGAATTTCTTTGTTTTCATTTGGAATTAATTTCCATTGGAAGTCTTGGTAACATGAGCATGTTGATTTTACCATTGTTTACTTCGGTATTTTTGTGGAGCATCTTACTTTGATTTTCTACATGAGTTTTGAATCATTTGAAATACTTTGAGTTATCTTTGGTTTCATTTGGCGTGAAAATGTTTACATTTCATGGATTCCTATATGTCTTTAGATTTGACCCAAGCATCCTTAGTTGCATTTTGGTTTTAGCATCCATACATGAAATTCACATATTTGGTTTTGGTTTTTTATGAGATTGGACATATGGAAACCTTTTGTATAAGCATACTTGTGTAATAGTCATATTACTTTACATAAGCATGGATTTAATATATCATTTTCGGATATGAGGATTTGGTTTGATACCCTTGTCTTGGAGAATTTTAGAGGACTACCTTGGTCTAGGAGAATTATATGGGATAACTCTTGATGCCCTGGGGATTTTTGTGGGTTAAACCCTTGTCCTATCGAATTTTAGAGGATTATCTTAGTCTAAGGGAATTTTATGGGACAACCTTTGATGCCCTAGGGGTTTTGCAGGCTAAACCCTTGTTCTAGGGAATTACAGAGGACTACTATGGCTCCGAGGGAATTATGTGGGATAACCCTTGATTCTCTAGGGGATTTTTGTGGGCTACCCTTTGTGGTTGGTCTATCTGACCCTTTTCAAGTACCTAATCATCGGGTCACATTAATAGGTGAAGACAACCTCAGTGCCTAGGTTTTTATGATTGTAGAGACCCTTAGTGAGTTAGCCATTCATGACGAACATTTCCCTCATGAGCTATTTGTACATGCTTCAGATTTGTCGGAGACCCTACATGGGTTACATGATTTGAATTTGTAGAACCTACATGGGTTATTTGCATGTTTTGGAATTATCGAAGACCCTATATGGGTTACTTGCATTCGGTTTTGATTTTGTCAAAGACCCTTCTTTGATTATATGCATCTGGTTTTGGTTTTTGACAAAGATCATTTTGGGTTGGCATATAACATATGTACACTTTGGTTTAATTTGAAAACCTCAATGGTTATTTTGAAACATAGATATATTATACATTTAGTAAAGATATATGTATAGATCTCTTATTTCGCATGCATACACATTTGACATCCTTACTCTATCTTAATTCATTCATATTTATTATTGTGCTTCCTTTGACCCCCTTTCTCTATTGTATATTTTGTGTATCTTTTTGTTGAGCCTATCAACTTTACTCAAATTGACACCACCTTACGGATTGAGGTTTGGAGGTAGAGGCACCACATGAGATGCATTAGATGTAAGATAATAAAAAATGAGATGGGCGGCTAGGCCCCTAGTTTACTTGTGTCTTGACATTCTAGTTTTTGGACATGATTGTATATATTTGATACTCATTCAAATTTTGTACTCTTTTAGATGATGATTCACTTTTGGTGGATGGATCATTTAAGAGCCTTACTTTAATACTTGGATTATAAAGTGATAGATCAATATATATATATTCCGCTTACTTTATGGATTAATTAATGTCTTTATTCTGCTACACTTGGTTACATTGTGATGGAACGAGTTTACTTTTTTATGCACTTAGGATTTATGGATATGTATTAGAATTCATTATTCCGCTATACATTGGTCATGTTGATGATGAACAATAAATAAGAGTAATCTACTGATATATGTAAATACGAATGATTTGTACGAGTTATGTTTATCATTCCGCTGCAATATGTGTTTTGGTATATTGGTATTAAAGGATTAAAAGGAATAGACAAAAATTGAACAGAGAATGAGAAAAAAGACAGGGTCACACTCCAAAAAGGGATCTCCCCATAGTGAGATACGGGTTCAAGGTGTGTCATCCAGTGTTCGATTTAGATTCAGGTCACGAATCGGGTCTCGGATCTAGCTCATGACAAGTAATGTTGTCCCCAAGTTGTAGTAAGAATTAAGAAATGTGGTAAGAAGAAAAAGGGCATTGTCTTCTTCCTCCACCTTGACATCAACTTTGTGTAGTTGATCCAAGATCTAGGTGGTTGAATACATTTAAGTGTTTTAATAGATTTGTACCTTCCACCATCTTCAACCCATATAGTTATTGCTCTAGATATAGGTTGTTGGTGAGACTCTTTCCCATGTAGAGTTTCTCCAACTTCTCCTATAAAACTGGTGGAGAATTTGAAATTATGAATTTTAGATTCTAATAATCATAGAGGGGAGGGGTGAATTGGATTATGTCTAATAATTAATTTTCTTTTTAAACCAATTATATCCAAGCACACCTTGAATAATGCACATGAAATTAATAATAAATAAAGTATGACAATGCGAATAGAAGAAATGCTAGCACTTCACAATGTGTATAAATTATCCGTAAGTCTAACAAAGATGAAGTGCTATCATAGACTACGGGACTTTATCATGCATTATAATGGACTATATAGTAGAGCGGACGCAGGGATGATAGATATCTCGAATTAAAAAATAATTAATTAATCTTCTTTAATGAAGTTGATTTTTAACACTCTTTGAAGCTTTGTCACAACGAATATTCACTAAATATTGAGTGAGTGTATGTGTGACTAAATGTACATTCAAGATTGAATTATGAACGAGAAAAAATTAAATGATACACTAAAGCACAATCACACACAACACCAATTTTTATAGTGGTTTGGCACTCCAGGCCTACGTCCACAGAAAAATTAAGTAAACCCAAATACAACAAGCAAACTCCAGTTGCTTAATTCAAAGCTCGATGACTTTGGCGACCAACACCTTTGGTGGCTTCAACAAAGGTATATGTCTCTGGTGGCTCTAGCGGAAACTAAACAACAATAATTAATAGTAGGAATGAAATTCCTAACAAAATTCCTCTTAATAGGTTGATGTGACTATAGTGATCATAGTGTAATTGTAATGCCCCACTCACATGCATGATATTATCCAGTTCTAGGTCAACACTCACCCTAGTTTTGTTCTTTGGGCTGCCCATTAGATAGGCTTCTCCCAAAAATGCATCATACATGTGAGAGCAGTGCTTACATATAAGTAAATCCCCTAGGGTGGGTCTTTCTGATGTGGGATCATTACATCTCCCCCACATGGAAGGGAGCCATCCTCGACTCTAATACCAATTGTAATGCTCTGCTCACATGCATGATATTGTTAGGTTCTGGGTTAACACCCGCCCCAGTTTTGTTCTTTGAGTTGCCCAAAAGAGAGGCCTCTCCTGAAAAGGTGTCATACATGTGAGGGCAATGCTTACATATAAGCACATCCCCTTGGACAGGCCTTTTCGATGTGGGATCTCATGTACAAATCATGTAACCCTTGTAGGGCCTCCAACAAATCCAAAGCCTGTACAAATTATAACACCCTGCTGTTTACACCATAAAAATACCGCTAAGATAAATGGTTAATAAGAAACCACGCGGTAGACATTTTAAGAAAGGCAGCAGTATCATCATGGTTAAAATTTCATTATAAATGAAATTAAAATTTTAAAAGTAAAAGACATGTGGAAGCAAAAAATAGAGGAAGAAGTTCTGGACAGTTACCAACACATGGTGAAAGCACATTGAAGAATTTGAAAATAATCAGTTACAAGATGATGTGTCAAAAGCCAGCTATGAAAGGAGTTATAGGACAAATGAAAGATTTAGAAAATGACACATGTAAATGGAAAATAACTGAATCAGAGCATTATAAATACAAATATGGGGGTTCAGAGGAAGGGGTCTCACACCTTCACAACTCTAGTTTACTCTTGTACTCATAGATTAGAATCCTTAGTTCAATCCTTAGTCAAATCTCCTACTTTGTATCATTTCACTTAGCAATAAAAGTGTTTTTTATTCTCATCCATAAAGTTTGTGAAGTTATGGGGTTCAATCAATTAAGTTGTGTTTAATCATATGAAAATGGCTCTGTAACCAACTGCATTACATGATTGGGATCATCAAGACTGTAAGTTTTTTTTTTTAAATTCTTCCTTTGCTTTCTTTTAATTATTAACAGTTTTAGTGTTATCATGGTGGAATTGCGAAATTCCTTGTTAATAAGGTAGAAAATTACCCATAGAGGGAAGAACCCTCCCCCTCATAATTTCCTGAAGATAAAAGGGTGGCCAAATAAACCTTTTGGAAGTCAATTCCTCTGAATTCTTCTAGACATTTAGTTTAATTTGGCTCCTAGGGTCAAACAGAAGACCAAATTGTGCCCAAGTGGTAGTGGCATGCCCATACACGTAATTGGCCAAAAATTTGGGTTAACACCCGTGTTGCACTTAAAGAAAAAACTATAATTTTACCCCCACAAGAATAAAAATTATCATTTCACATGTTTTAGACATACCATAGAGTGTTTTAAGAACCCTTTGGACTGTGTTAGATGTGTAGAACCCAAGTTGGACATTGAACCTATCATGTTCGAAAGTTGCTCTAAGCGTATTTTGGGATAACTTCATGGGTGAGCCTACATGAATATCGAGATAATTTGGATTTGCAATATACGTTAATGAAAATTTCTGAGTTTACTTTCTAATGCCTTGAAATATTTGTAATTCAAAGTTTTCTAGAGAAAGTTATAGCCATTTTCCTGCAAGGTGTCTACACTAAACATTTAGAACACACTAGACATTATGGGTGACAGCATGACCAGTCACCAATCTCCTGATGGGTCATGGTGTGATAGGTCACTAATCTCCTGATGGTCATGGGTCACAGTCCTCGGGAATTTTCTAAGGAGCTCATAACCGATCACAAATCTCATGATTGGTCACGACGTGATGTGTCACAATCTAAAAATCTAGAAAAATGTGAAAATGGCATGGATGTCTCTTATTTGACCCCCACACATGTGGGATCTTGTCTTAGATACCTTTTAAACCCTAAAAAACCTTATTTAGGTCATTTAGACTCCTTAGAACACAAAGAGACAGAGTGAGCAAGAAGTTGGAGGATTGAGAGAAGGGAGAGAAGATTCATCTTTTCCAAGCTTGTGTAAGTTGCTAGAACTCATATCTAACCTAAAATAGTTATGGTTTTCCATTTCTAATTTAGTTTATGTGTTTTAACTATAGAATACCTTGTTTACTCATAAAAGGAGAAAGGTTTGACAAAGACAAGGAATTTTTCAAGGAGGATTCCCTTCAAACCAAAGATTAAAAGTTTGGGTAAATAGTTACACAAAGCTTATTATGTTTTTGTTAGATTTTTGATTCTTAGAAGTCTTGCTATAACACCCCACACCATGATGCACATATTACTATTGTACATGTATCACATATAGAATGCTTACAAATGTTACATAAGTTCTGTCCACACTAGAACCACTTAAATGCACATATTTTTATCTAAACATTTACCCAAAATTTTAAAAAACACCAAAAAAATGTAAAAAGAATCCGTGAGTGAAACTAATACCTTTGGATAGACGCGAAAGTCTAGAGTCCAACATAACAAACGATGAGCTAAACGGACCCCAAACGGCAAACTTATAGGTGAAAGAGTGAAAAGAGATCAAAGCAGGAAAAAAAAATGAAAATGGGCTTAGGCTTGATTGATTAAGAGGACCCTCGGGTAGCCCGATCGATCAGGCACCCCTTAATCAATCGCCTAATGCGATGAGGGTTTTATAAACCCGATTTTTTGCTTTTTTAAATTGAAAACCCTCTTATACTAAGTAAGGCTCTCTTTGGGCCTATATATTGAACATGTTTCAACCTAAAGAGACCTACAAACCTTAGATGAGAGATCTAAAGCAAGAGAAAGAGGAAAAGGAAGAAAATAAAGGAGAAAATAACAAAGCTAGTAATGATTTTTGCATCAATGAAGGAGTAGGGGACACTTAATTAATTCCATTTTTCATCCTATTAGGATCATAGAAATGCCTTATTCTTGTTTTGTAAATATCTATTCTGGTTTTGAATTGTTTTCAAAGTAAAGAACAAAGGTTTCCAAATTGTGGTTTTCAAGAACATAAAATACTAAGTTTTGTTTTGTAAAATCATTAGGTTCTATATTGTTTTAAAATCATATTTTACGTATTAGGGATTGATTTGCTATAATTTTTAATCCGATTTTAAGTTCTGAAATCAAAGGTTTTAAAAAGGGATTTTTTGTTTTCAAGAACATAAGAGCTTATAGTTTTGGGGATTTACATCTATAGAATTATAGGGACTATTATCTTATTTTGTAAGATGTGTATGTCTTTATGTTTGATTTATAATCTGAATGTGATATGTCCTTCATGATTATCGTAAAAATTTTGATTGTTCCATAGTTTTGTATTTAGAAAGATCAAGCATCTATGGTTTAAAGTGTTATGAATTTGCTTATGTACTGTTATGGATTGTTATATGTTCTATATATCTATTGCCATTACTTTTGTTGATTGTTTTCTATTATAGTTTTGTTATAAACCACCTTTTGTCATCAATGGAGATGAAATATAATACCCATCACACCTAGTTTATGGTGCGAACTGTATTGACTCTTCTCACTGGAGATTAAATGGTGTGACTGGACTCTTCTCAGCTAGGTTTAAATGGTGTGATTGAACATTTTCACCGATGATTAAATGATGAAATTGTCATTTATATTAGCTTATGTATCTGATTTACATATTCCGTTTAGTTCAGTTAAGCTAAATGTACCTATTTTGTTCTGTTTAGATTGTTTATATGTTTATGTCTTTTAATGTTTTCAGTTCAGTCTATGTTTCTATATGTTTAATTGTTTAGTTTTGTATATTGTAAAAATGTATGCAACCATTTATTTTGTTTTGATTTGTGTAAAGTTTTGATATGTTATTCCTTAATTTATTGTTACCTATTGAGTTTGTCAAGCTCACCCTAAATTTGACACCATAGATAATGAGGAGATAACTGTATAACAGTGTTGGAAGGCAAGATTGAAGAGTTAGAAGATTAGATTTATGCTATGAGACATTGAGATTTTATTTTATTTCAGTTTATTTGAAAGGAATGTAATAAGATAATGGGTTTTAGTTTGAGCTTGATATTTGATTTTTAGATTATGGTTTAATTTATGTTAGACTATTAGTTTATTTGAATGGGAATGCCAACACATGATTATGGATTATTTTTTAGGTTTATGGAAATTTTATTTCAGGTTGATTTATGAGATATGAATGGTTACTATTTGTGATATGTAATTCCGCTGCGTATAAATGAAAATAATGAGCAAAAATTTTATATAGATTTTACAAGTTAAGAGTGAATGAATGAATGTTTAATGTGATGTGCTGAAATTCATGGCTCTCCTGAAATGGGTTTCGAAGCGCGACAGGGTTGGTATCAGGGCTTAAGGTTTGAGGTTCTGTAGACATCTTTTAATGAGCTAAGAGTTTAGACTTAGAAAAAAACTATAAAGTTTTAGTCTGAAACATTGGAAAGAAAGTCTAAACATGTTAGAACAAAAAACATAAATGGAACATTAGAAAGAGATATTAGAAATTTATTAGAGTTGAAAGTGATATGATATGATTTAATTTTGATAAAGCCTAATATATTTGAGGATGATTCGATATTTTTACAAGTATGACATTAAGTTTATTTGATTATGTTTATGAAGAGATGTTTTTTCCTAGGATCCCCATTTCTACTGATTAGGCTAAGGCTGAGGACCAAAACGAAGCATTTAAAGCTATCAAGGAACTAATTGAGGTAGTGCAACGCCATGTGGTTGCAAGAGACATGAATATTGATCATGAGACTAGTGCTGTGGAATAAGTCAGGAGGATGGGGCCTGTTGAGTTTAGAGTCTCCTCAGATCCATCAAAAGAAGAAGCATGACAGATGTAGTTAGAGAAGATCTTTGATGTGATTGATTACACTGAGGTTTTGAAAGGCCTATTTTGCAATCTTTATGCTGAAAGGAGAAGCTGAACACTGGTGGAGAGCTACTAGAGATACTTTACCACTTGAGGAAGACAAACCACTCACTTGGGGCATTTTCCTTAGATCATTCTACAACTACTACTTTCCACGTAGTGTTTGTGATGCTAAGGAGACGAGGTTCATGGAACTAGTACAGAGAAACAAGACAGTTTTTATAGTACAAGGAAAAATTTATGGAACTGGCTAGGTTTACTCCTTATATATTTGGAGATAATGAGCGCAAAGCCATGAAATTTCATAGAGGTTTGTGAGTAAATGTCTATTCATGCATGGCTGCCTTACGATTGAACACTTTCGCTGATGTGGTTGAGACTGCCATGGTTATGGAAAGGGAATGTGAAGAGCCTCGATATGTTCAGGATCATGGAAATAAGTGTCGTATTCAGGAATCCTAGTGATAATGCTAAGACCTTTAAGAAGGCAGTGACTGAAACTAGGACCCAGCCTAACAGGGTTGCTTGTGTGAGATATGAAAAATTTTATATAAGTGTTTTTCATTTCAAAATTGGAGCATGTTTTAGATGCGGAAATACTGGTCACATAATTAGAGATTGTTTTTTGATGAAGACTGATTTGATGGCTAAGCCTACAAATGGGAAGTCGAGACCTAAGGTTCAAGGGCATGTCGATGTGGTTTCTGAAAAAGGATGCGGAAGCATCCAACATTGTGGTGATAGGTGTTCTTCATTTATTTTCACATGATGTCACGGTGCTTATTGATCCTAGATCCACACATTCCTTTATGTTTACTAGACTAGCGACACTTATTGATGTTGCACCAGAACCACTAGATTTTGATTTAGTTATATCCACTCTGCTTGGCAAGACTATGATTACTGAGTTGGTATATAAGTCATGTGTGTGTAGTCAAGATTGAAAAAGTTAAGCTATTAGCAGACTTGATTTTATTGGACCTATAGGAATTTGATGTCATCCTAGACATAGATTGGATAGCCACTCACCACACTAAGGTGGATTGTTATAGCAAGGATGTGACCATTAGTATCCTTAATCAGCCTGAATTTGTGTTTAAAGGAATACAGAGTTTTTCTAAGATTATTTTTGCCCTACAAGAAAAATGGTTATTGTAGAAAGGTAGGATAAGGTACCTTGTAATACTAAGATTTTTGTATGCATTTTCATTATTTTTATATCCTTATGATAGAATTATAGTCCTAAAAACATAAGGGAACTTTGAAATTAGAGAACAAATAGTAAACCTAATAAGTTGATTATGAAAAATATATCAAAAGAAAGGTCTCGAAGTCTATAGTCCAACACAATAAACGCTTCAAAAAACAGAGTTATATAGAGAAAGTTAGAGCCATTTTAGTCTAATGGTAAAACCGTAAATAACTCAAAAAGTTTTAAAATCGTGATTAATGCAAAAATCATCTTTTATTTTTTAGGGACACCTCCTATATCTATAAGAACGACCTAAATTCGAATTCAAACCCTAGAAACCCATTTGAACCAAGAAAGGAAGAGAAAAGAAGGGATTTTGAAGAAAAAGTCGGGGATTTTGAAGAATTGAGGATTTTTGAAGGTCTAAAGCTTAAGGATTCGTGAAGAACAGTACAAAGGTTAATTGGATTCTTCAAGTATAAGGTAAGTGTCATTTACATATGTTTCAATTCAGTTTGATATTAGGATTCTTAGACTATGCATGAGTTTTAATGATTTTACATTGAAAAGTCAATAAAAAATTAGTTTTTCAACAAAAGAGTAATTTTAAGTTTATGCATGATTTTAATCCGAATTTGGGGAAACTCAAAATAGGTTTTCAATTATATTTTGGATTATATCTCAGATGGATTTAGTGTTTTGCTTTAGTTTTTACATTCCTATGGTTTAAATTTGTGTTTGTAAGTCAAAATTGTAATGTTTTGGACTAGTTTTGATCTTATGCTTTGATGCTGATTTTATTAGTTGTTTTAAGATCAAATTCCTGTCATTTTTATCTCTGTAATATGATCCTAAGTTTTGAAAATCTCTGAATATATGTTCTTAATACTATGCTTTAGGTGGGCTACAATTACATGTGTGTTATTGTTCTTAAAATCTGGAAAAAAAATGAATTGTTAGTTCTTGTTAGTTCATATATGATTTGTATCTCAGTTTCTTATGTAAATCTAATTAATAATTTCTGTTTAAACTCTATCCTTCATATTAGCATGATCTATGTATGTATCTTTGATTGGTTATGGACCCCTTTTCATCAAAGAGGAAAG
>JAOXJP010141830.1:0-13332 GCA_025762735.1 Platanus orientalis | reverse complement strand
TCTTGCCACTCATCCATCTCAGCATCCTCATTTCAGCCACACTCATTTTATGTACTTGTTGTTTGTTGGTTGCCCAAACTCTACCCAACATCCTCATTCCAACTCTTTTATCACTTATAAAAAAAAAAAAAAAAAACTCTTTTATCACTTCGAAAGATTTTCTGTTCCAAACCTTAAGTCGTCCGTTTAGGGCCTTTAGCTTTAGGCACAAAATCCTACTTGGAGATCCCTAAAAATTGAAATCACTCCAAGCTTGCTTAACTAAATCAAAGAATTCAGGCGACTGAAACTACATTTCTTCAAATCTAAAGGGGCAAGGCCCCACATCGATAACACCGCTTTCAAAATCATGGGGGTATGGTCTTGAACTGAGTCTCAACAAAGCTTCTTGGATCATGCCTGGGTACACCTCTTCTCGCCCATTGCAAAATGGAAATCTGTTCAGTATTAAGGGAATGATTAGGCTGAAAATTTGACCATGTGTACTTGGCACCCTTGAGAGGGCCATCGATTAGGCTCTATCTTCTTATGAAGTCCTCAAAATTTTCCATCCCTTTAGATCTTCTTTTTCCTCCCTTCTTCTTGTGTCTGAATTTCATTACATTAAAGTCACCTATACTCCACGACAAATCCAATCTTGCCTCAACATCATCAAGCTCCTGCTAGAAGTCACTCTACGGACAATTTCTTTAGGCTCGTCTATGTGCCACGTCATAAGAGGGCTAGGTTTAAGGCCATGTAATTTCTTTTATGTTAGGTTTTGTTTGCATGAG
The DNA here is from genome assembly GCA_025762735.1 of Platanus orientalis. NCBI lineage: Eukaryota > Viridiplantae > Streptophyta > Magnoliopsida > Proteales > Platanaceae > Platanus > Platanus orientalis. Next base: position 12,559 of record JAOXJP010141830.1, on the reverse strand, counting down.
AGAGGTAGGAAAAATCAGGCAAAATATTGCCAAGGCCTGAGGAATTTTTGGAGAGTTTATTTAAATTTTTTTCAGTGTTAGGATTTCAATATTGGGACCTACAAACTTGCTGGTCGTGTGCATGGTTTAGAGTCCTTTTTGGACTTTTGAAACTGATTCTAGAGGGCCCACATAAAGGCTGTCTTACAGCCCTGGTAAATCTAAAAAAAAAAGTGAATTTTTTTAAATGTTTTGTGGGCTCCACCCTACCAAAACGTGGGCTGAAGGATTTTCACAGATTTTGGAGATATTTAAGGTCATGTGGGGTCCACTTGCTTGGTCAGCAAGTTTACTCAAAGTGGCAACCCAGTTTTAGAAGTCTATATTATAGGGATTTTAAATTTTTAGGAGTTTCCTTTTTTTTTTTTTATTATTATTATTTTTTAAGAATTGTAATTCCTATTTAATAAAACGAACCTTGCAATGAATAAAATCAGTTGAATATTGGATTTGAAAAAGTGTGAGACACGTTGTGTGTTTGTTGGGTTGTGACCCTTTTCTCTCTTTCTCCTCTTGGTTAAGCTGTAAGCTCCCAACCCCTCCTTCTTCCATCTTCTTCATCTCTTCTCTCCACCTCCCTTACTACCATACACACACATTTCCTTCTCGTTTCTTCTTCCTCGTCTATTTCTTCATCATTCTTCTTTTTCTGCTCTTGCTTTCTCATATTCCTTCATAAAAAATTTCTGCAGCACATCACCTCCATTAATTCACGCCAACACCATTCCATAACCCTTCCATATCTGAACAAACCTTTTCACAAGGGGACTATTAACCCCTGGGCGACCCATTAGGTGGTCTCCCCCTCATAAAACCCACCCCTATTAAATAGGGGCAGATTTGAAGAGTTCCAAGCGGCACACCTATTGGAGCAGAATTTTGGTGAATTTTTTTTATATCTTGGGACAAGCTTTGGGACTGATTTTAACACTTTCCTAGAGGTATTTCGATCTTCTTAAAGTGGTTTGAGCAGATCATTGAAAGCTTGCCTAGATTTCATTTGGTGGTTGATTTTGTAGAGTTTCTCTTAAATTTGGCATAGCCTATTTTGAGGTTTTTTTTAGAATAAACAGCTAGAGACTTCGAAATTTTTATGAGAGCACTGCCTGCGTAGAAGAACCCTAGAATTTGGAAATTTTCTGATGCATGTTGGGTATTTTAGTAATTTTTCAACTTTTTGGAAAATTACTGATTTGCCCCTAGCCCTGAAAAATCCAGATTTTATTTATTGGGTTATTAATTAATTATTGAAGGCTTCCGCAATTGTATCCTGCATCACCTAGTAGACCTATACACTCCTGAAAAGATCCATGCGTCATCCTCCTTCCTTACCATGTAAACAAGCAACAAGGAGGAGGCCCCTATTTTGTTATCCTGGACTTGGATCTTTTCTTTATCCCAAACAATTAGAATGCCCCCTAAGGTCCCAATCGAAGGGAGAACTGACCAGCTCACATCTCGAGAGCCCCAAATTTTCTTCACCCATCTTTCTTCCATAACTTCAATCTTTGTCTCGATGAAAAGACAGAATATCTGGCTGGAATTTTCTAACTGCTTGAGAGATACTTGTTCTTTTATCTTTATTCCCCATACCACAGACATTCCAAGATATTATGTTCAAACCCATAAATCAAGATTTTAGGCACCCTCTCCCTCTCCTTGCACTTCTATCTTCTTTCCAACGCAATCTCCTATTGTAATTGATTCCACTTTATACTTTTTCAGCTCCAGTGCAATGATAGTGGCTTGGGCTGTCAGCATGAGAACGTGGGTTCGAGTCTCGTGAATAGCCACTTTGTGCAAAAAAACCGAAAGTTAGGTCTGTCTCCGGTCCACCCCTCCTAGTACCCCGTAGTTACGGGACCAGCACTGGGTAATGACCTTTTATATTTTTTCAGCTCGTTGCTCAACTCCTTGTTCTCACCAATCTCATTCCTTTGCGGCCCTTCCTTCTTTTGATTTCTACTCTCGATTTTCGGATCTCACTTTCATTTCACAACTTGCGTAAGAAACCCCCAGAAATTTGCTGAACCTCTCCATTTTGCTAAATACCCAGTCTAATATGAGCTCCTTATCCCCTTGCTCATTGGTTTATTCTTGAATGTGGGTTTGCTGTACAGGTGGTTTATATTAATTTTTGGGCATCGAATTATATTGTTTTAATAATATTTCTTCTGTCTCATTGAGTTTGATGCTGGGTCTCTTTTAAGCAGAGGCATTGTAGGTTTTATTATCAATATTCTAATATCTTTTTCTTTTTTGGATAATTAACAATAACTTTACTGGAAAATAAAAAAAGAAGTTACAAAAACTACTAATACAACAACAAGAATATACCCAAGAATTACATGCAAAATCCGGAATAGTACTACCGCCAAATATAGACGACAACCCAACCCCTCAATTGGGTAGCTTATCAGCCAACTAATTTTGTTCCCTCGGGACATGAGTAAAAGATATGTCCAATAGGTGTGCTAGCTCCATAATCTCCTAAACAAGGTGGGCTAAATGCCATGATCCTTCCCCCTACCCCATACCCAGCCAATGACCACTGTTGACCCCCCCAAGGCCCCAACCACACATCCCCGAATTCCCATGCATTTGAGTTTCAACACTCAGCAGTGATGTGGAACTAAATGCCAAATAATATAAAACAGCCTCCAAGAAGCAAACAACTATCCAAAGACGAAATCTGGAAAATTCAGACCTAGGGGTAAATCTGTAATTTTTTCAAAAAGTTAAAAAATAACTAAAATGCCCTTGATGTATGTCAGAAAAATTCCCAGACCCACAAATCTCCTACACAGATTTTTTTAGAAGTCCTTTAATAAGGTATATAAGAAATTCCCAAAATTTATATTGACCAACTCAAAAATCGTGAATTTGGGGTGTAGGGCACTGTAGTAAATCGTCAGACAGTGTTGCACAGAACTGATCACAACTTCCTAATGGCTGAAGATTTCGAACCAAGAAATTTACCTCATCAAATACATGTCCAGACCTCTTGAAAGGGGCTGAGTTGAAGGCTGGATTTAATCCAAAGCTTCAAAAAAAATTCAGTGAACACTGCCAGGGAAAGTGCTACCACTAGACCTCTCTAGAATCTGATCCCATTTAATAGGATGGGGCAGAAATCCAGGTGCTCCTCTCCTATTTGGATCGTCCAGGGGTTAGGAAGGCTTTTTCGAAATTTCTTGAAGAAAGGATGATAGATGAGAAAGACATGGATTCTCATCAAACATTGTTTCTAGTTTTTGCAGAAAATTACTCTAGAAAAAAAAAAATTTAAAGAATAAGAATCAAAGAGGAAGAAGACGAATTAGAAGGAAGTTAAGAATATAAGAGGATTGAGAGAGAAAGATAGAGAAGAAATGGGAGAAGGGGAAGAAGGAAACACCCACTCATGGGATTCAAATCACAATTTCTATTTCACATCAAAAAAATTCCCCCTCATTACATATCTTATACCTAACCTTTAAATAGGTATATTAAACCTAATATCATGTAAAACTCCCAAAATACCCTTATCTAACACTTGTAGATTTAACTCCTTAAACCCCAAAATAATAAAAAAAAAAAAAAAAACCAAAAAATTACCAAAACATCTCCTCAAATCCCTAACAAACTTATCCCTAAACCTATGGCTTCAAAGCCTTATTACACACTCACTCAAATTAAAAATGACTCTAAAACAATCTGTACTATTGACATTTTCCTGGGTTCTTCTTGGTTTGACAAATCCTTGGCTTAGGCTTCCATAAAGGGAAGGCTTTCTCCTCATAGTCTAATGCTGCTGCATTAAGTAACCCCATAAATAAGCCATGAATCTATGCCTTTGTAGAATCACAATGACCCATAGGGCCCCTAAGAATTCAAATTACTTTACTTTGACCATGTCATCATGCATTTGAAACCCGCGGGACCCGGATTTCCTTTGGATGACCCATCAAAGTTGAGTTTGAGACTGCCAATCAGAAACCAACTCCCCACTTCCCTAATGATTGAGTCGACCACCTCTCTACTACTTTGTCATTTGCCTTCAAATATTCTGTAAGTTCTTTCCTTCCAAATTCCCCATAGAACCCCATGCATGGGCAAGACCAAAAGACTCTCCCATGCTCTCCCAAACCCCTACAACTCCATTGACAAATAGAAGGCATCACTCACATACGACTTTGGCATCACCCACATTGACAAATACGACTCCTTTGGCAACACTCACATATGATGTAGACTTGAGAAGAAGTAATTCCATATTTTGCACACAAAGCTGCAATGGTGGAATCTATGCTTTATTAATTCACCATCCCTTTTACATAGAACATATCAATGAGGAGATAGACTCAAGAAGGTCTTCTTCGTTGAAGCCTGTCAATGGTATTAATATAATTAAGTGGCACTGTCTACATAAAACTTTGACCCTTGGAGGTACAGGAGGCTTTCAAATCCTTTGAGATGGGAGTGAAGAATGAGAGTTCTGGTATTGAATGAGCACTGAAAAAAAAAGATCTAGAAGAAAAGCTACATCAAGAATTCAAATTATTTTATTGGAAAACAGGTTAGAAATAAACACCTCTTTAAGACTATTAATAAGGGATTCCAACAAATCCATTTCCTTATCAATGAGGTCCCTAGAGAAGACAAGGTTCCAAGAAATCCCCATCAAGGAATTTGAAAGAATATCAGAGGTCAAAACATCCCTTTGTGTGCATAGGCGATATAGCCATGGGAAAGAGGCCCCCACACCCACACCAAAGATCCTTTCAGATTTTGATGGAATGGCCATTGCCCAAAACAAAACGAACATGAGTGAAGAACAGTGGGAATAATATTTTTCCAAACCAAGGACATAGATTGAGAAGGGTGGGATATGCAATCCAAGCCGTTTGGGTTCAGCTCATATTTGCTAAGAATTGTGGAATGCCATAAGCTTTCCCCCTTTTGTAGAAAAGCGCCACAGCTATTTCGCATGTAATGCCAAGTTCCTTATTGGTTGTGAGATATTATTTGTTTATTATTTTTGTTTTTAGGTCTGCATTATGTAGTGAGAAGGATTTAAGAGTTAATTCTTTGGTTTCCAAGGTGAGAATATTGGATTGGGTTTTAGACAAGATAATCTAAGTTGTAAAAAAAATATTTGGTCAAGTACATACTCGCAAAGCATTTGATGCTATATTTTTTTTTAGAAAATTCCCACATTGGCTGAAGGGAACTGTTAATCGCTTTTCTTTTAAAATTCATACATATGGGTAAAAGAAGATTTTTGGTTCTTAAATTACAACATTGCAGTAAATTAGAAAATATGATATGCTTTGGTGTTTTTATTTTGGATAAAATGCGAAAATTAATAATGCGTTTAGGAAGCACCTGCTATTTTGTGATCATGAGATGATCATATATTCTCTCTCTCAATTTTGAATCTTCTCTATCAAATTTAAGATGTTTTCCTTGGGTAATGGTCTTAAATGTTTGACAAAAGGGGCTCACAATTTCTTTATAGTTTTCTCAACATTATTAAGTAACTGAATTGTTTGAGCCTTTTCATGCGATTGATTATCATTTTCAATTATAATTCTTCATATTTATCTTTCTGCATGCCCCTTTCTCATCTTCTTTTTTGTTCCCTGTGAATTTCATAGGCTTTCTAGTTAGTCGTTATTTGCGTTGGAAGGCTGCCAATCTTTGTCCTGTGCTTCTCCATTTTGATTTCACTTAAGCCATATGGAGGGTGCACGAGAAGTAGAGGACAGCTCATCTGAAGAAATTTCTGAAAATGCGCCTCAAAAGAAACAGGAATCTCTTGAGGAAATGCTTTCTAGGCACCGGTACTTTCTTATGCTACATAGTTGTCTTTTTATTAGTTTTTGACAATCCTTTTCTGTTATTGATGGGTTTTTGGTTGGCTTTTTTAACAATTAGGACATTCCTTTGGAACTCAAATACATGGTCAACTTCTTTTTCACCTGTTAGTTTACTAGTGGTTCAAAAAGCATCTGAAAACATTACTTTTTGTATAAAACATGGAGTACCAAATATTAACTGACTGCAGCAGTTCTTTGAATATGAGAATACAATACATTTAATTATAGGATTGCCATCATTAAATTTACACAAAATAAAGCCCTTATAAAGATCAAATATACCTAGGTAGCGAACGAGATTTTCTTTACGAAGAATAATTTAAACAATCTTCAAGCTGTTGGTTCTGTTTCAAGCCCCCAACTACCTTTTGGTAAGCTCAAAACCTTACATCAATGTGCTAGTCGTTCACTTTACATTTTTGTCCAGCGGATTCTATTTATTATCTTTGAATAACGTGTTCTCAATTGGTAAAGTACTTATTTCTTTTTTGTGCAGAGGTCTAAGATATGAAAGGTAGTTTAATGTACTTAAATTCAATAATGTAGATTATAGGTAATTAATTTTTTTATACAAGGGTCTAAGATATGAAATGTAATTTAACCTGATTTAATTAAATTAAAAAGTAGGTGCTTATTTTTTTATACGAAGATACAAGATATTAGAGGTAATTTAATCTGATTTAATTCAATTATATGTATTTTATTAGTGGCAGTTTTGTAACTACCAGAAGTGGTTGTAGAGAAGCAAAAGCTCTAACATATGTTTGACCGATGCTCAATTGCAATGCAATAGATGGGGGTTATCCGATTTTTTTGTGGTGTTAACGTAATTAGTTAATGGTTTTATCATGGTTTTCTCACCATTAATAGCCTATTGACAATCAGTAATCACATCGTCACAATTGTTACACTTTATGTTTGATTTTTGAAGATTGCTTTTGGAAGTGACTTAAGGCTTTTTTTTGGGCAGGAAAGAAATTGCCCAACTGCAGAATAAAGAAGTTGCTTTGAAAAAGGCAGCTGCTAAAGGTAGCAAGGCTGAGCAGAAGGCTAAGAAGAAGCAGGTGGAGGATGAGATCTCTCAACTTTCCTCTAAACTCAAAGAAAATCAAGCAGAGGAACTTGCTATACTAGGCTATGGCGATAACAGTAACAAGGAGAAGAACAATCTCGACACTTTGGTGAAGGCTATAGCTGGTGTATCTGTTACCACTCAAGGTGACGCTTCAAAGCCAAGCAAGAGTGTAAAGAGGCGTGAGAAAAGAGCACAGCAAGAAGCAGCAAGAGAGCAAAGAATACAGGAAGAACAGAGCAACATCGTTAGCGATCGCACGATTGAAAACGAGAAGTTGGAGAGAAAGCTTGAGCCCCTTGGATTGATGGTTAATGAAATAAAACCGGATGGACATTGTCTCTACAAAGCTGTTGAACATCAACTGGCCTTTTCTTCGGGAGGTTCTTCTCCTTATAGTTACCAGGAGCTTCGAGAAATGGTGGCCTCTTATATGAGGAAACATGCATCCGATTTCCTGCCCTTTTTTCTCTCAGATAATAAGATAGAAGTTGATTCTGATGACTCGCCTTCAGAGATATTTGAGAAATACTGTGGGGAAGTGGAGGCAACGGCAGCATGGGGAGGACAACTAGAACTGGGTGCTCTGACTCATTGCCTGAGAAAACATATCCTGATATTTTCAGGTTCTTTCCCAGATGTGGAGATGGGGAAGGAGTACAAGTCTGACAGTGGGAGTTGCTCATCTAATCCAAGTATCATGCTGTCCTATCATAAGCATGCATTTGGGCTTGGTGAGCACTACAATTCCGTCATCCCCAATGTGATCAGGTAGGTTTTGTAAGATCTCCTGTGAGAGGATTTTTATTATATGAGCTTTATCTATTTTTCCTCTTAACTTGTTTTGGGCTCAGATTCATGTTGGATTTTAAGTTAAAACCACATAAATGCTTCAGATTTGCTTCTATAGTAGTCATATTTTTACCAAACTCTTATAGCCTGTTTGGAAGCCACCTGTAATGTAATAATTTCATTGGAATTTCTCAAGGCATTTGTAGCCATGAGGTGATGGTTTCTAATGAACTCATTCAAATTTATACTGATCTATTAACTACAATTAGAAATGAAGTCATCTTAGGTTTTTCTATAAAATGAAATGACTTATGCGATCAAGTACAAATCACTGCAAATCTGAATTAGTGCATTACAAACTATCTCATTATGACTACAAAAGCCTTGGAAAACTCAAATGAAAAATTTTCATTACAGGTGGCTGCCAAATGCAGCTTTAATGTTTGTCTTCTGCTATGAATGCTTTCCGTGAAATCGTCTGCTTCATGTAGTTGTTCCTTGGGATTTTCCATTGAAAAAACAAACAGTGAATGTCAATGGAGTGGGTTAAATGGTGATATATGTATAGTCGGGTTTTGGGGTTTTGAGCTTAAGATGGTAGAGAACTGTGCTGAATTTGGATTCCAATCCTTGACTTTTTAAACCATAATGAGTGTTTAAAGTCTATATATTATGCCCTTTTTGTTGGTTTTACTCATTTATCTGATGCTTTGTCTCAACCTGGCCCATTTCTTGTCCCCGCCCATTGAAGAAGTGAATTAGGTTTGGGTCAGGATTAGGGTTAATTGTGTTGGGTTTATATTATCTGAAAGGGCAAAGTCTGCTGTGATAAAGTAAGGAACTGCATGAACAAAAAAACGTGGGTTTTTATTTTTATTTTTTATGTTATCCGGACTTTACTGGACTTCACTAACAGCCATCCTAGTCAGATGGTTAAATGTTAAAACTCAACTGATGGTGCCAATTTTGGGCATCTCCTAGGGGTTATGAAATCATCTACAACTCTTTAAGTCACTTTACAGTCCAAATGGCCTAACACAACCACAAAAGTGGATTTTGTTGCTGTGATTTTACACCATCATTATTTGTATATGTAATTTTGGTTAAAAAACACCACTTTCTGGCTGTGATATGACCGTTTGGATTGTAGAGAGACTTGGAGCTGTAGACGATTTCCTCACCTCATTGGGGTCCATATCTTTTCATAATACAACTCAGTTCTGTGATATCTGATCCCCAAACTTGCCAATAGCATCTTTACCCAACAACAATGAATGGTGGTGGTACTGTAATATTATGTCATTGAACTGTGGACGGGGTTTCGGGTTTTATAAGGGTGTAATAGTAAATACGCAATACGTAGGACTCGTGTATTTATCAAAGTACCCATTGTCAGCCATTGTGTCGCGTGTTGGATTTGTACCAGCGTGATATCACTGTACTTGGAATTGAGATGATTTGAATTTCTCCAGGCACCCATAACTTGTCATGTCTCATTTTCAAAGGATCGAGACCCATCATAGGCCAAAAATCAACATGATCAGTCAAAGTTTTCAGCTATTTTTGTGGATTACTTTTGTAACTTTCTAATTTTTTTTTTTCACATAATAAATGCATAAAATAATTGATATAATAAGGCAAAGCTTTTTATCCTAGTAAATCGTTGGGTCATCACGTGTTGGTGCAAAATTGATGCGTGATTCACTTTGGACACATAAGCGCTGGAGACATCCAAGGTTACCTATGGATGTTTCACAATGTTATCTACGTGAGGGGTGCAAGTAAAGGCACCTCCAAAGTTGTTTCCTACACCTTCTAAAAAATTTTCAAAATTCCAATCTACCCCCAATTGCAAAATGATCTTTATAACCCTTTACCCTAAAAAAAAAAGACTCCCCACACCCCACTTCCTGTTAACCCCTCACACCATCCTTAATCAAATTCTCACACTCCAACGTTCTACCCCCTCTTTCTCCAAGACCAAACTCTACTCGTTTCTTCACACTCATTGTTGTTTAAAAGAGTCGTAATCGCTCAATGGATCATCAAAGAGTTGAAATGGAACTGAAAAACCAGTCCACGGTATGTATTTTGTGTTTTTTAGAATTTTTTTAATGTGTTTTGTTCGGACCTTGAGGTCTGAACATAATTGTTGATTAAATTTAAATTTTTTTTTTTTTACGAATGTGTATATTGACTATTTTGTTGTGATGCTCCAATTGGAGGGTGATGTTTCGACCCAATTCAACAAGGTTCCCACCAAGATGGTAACGGATTATACTAGTGAGTTTATCACGTATGAGGTAAAGTTGTTTGATTTTTTTTTTTGACTTATTGTGTGAAGATTGTTTAGAGTTATTGTGCTTTGATTTTTATGTTATTGTCCTATGTCTAGATATTCAAGAGCCGAGTAGTATTATATAAGTGGGGATCTGATGTTGGACGGAGAAATGTATTCGTCATTGTCACTAAGAAGTCAGATTCTGGTGATTTGGAAAAAAAAAAAAAACAAGAATTACGCTTGCATATGGGAGGAGGGGGCATTACAGAGAGTATAAGGAAAGTAAAGATGTTACGCAAGAAAAAAAAAGTGGTGTCAGGTACCAAGAAATGTAGATGTTCATTTGGATTGAAGGACAAAAAGCTACCCATTGATGATGATTGGATTTTGTTAATAGTATGTGGTGTACATAATCATTCGACTGCGGATCATCTCGAAGGACATTCATATGTTGAAAGACTATCAGAAGAAGAAACTTCAATGTTGGTTGATATATCCAGATAGGGTTGCATGTTATCTGAAAAATTACTGTGTTCCGGTCTATGTCGTATCCGAAATAAGCTTATCTTGTCCGTTTATAAAAATATCCGTTATAAACGGTTAAGATTCAGATATATATTGTTCTATTCCGGTTAATATCCGTTTCGTAAAAATATAACAATATATAGAATATAGAGAATAAATTGTTGAATTTAAAACTAATCCAACAATCATAAATAGCCTAATAACTAAAACCCTTAAAAAGATATCAACTATTTACTTCATATTTGTTTCCTTTTGATCCATGGCGGCACTCATAGGTATTACCACAACTATGCTGCTATGGTAGAAATTCACACCCACCACATAAGATAAGAGATGGTGTTTTACTCTATTTGACATCGTTGTTAAGCCATACGGTATCAAAGATTTTGGAGAGGATAGACATGGGTTAGGGAAGAATACACATACGACTATGACAACATATATAAAAATATTTTTTTTGGATATCCGAAATTAGAATTTTTATAACGGTTAAAATACGGTATAGTTTTATAATATCCTTTAAAATAGAATACGGAAGAGGATATGCTAATATCTGTTGTGAATCTAGTCCGTTTGCTGCCCTACCCTATACACCCTATTTTTATGGATTCCTACTTTTTCATTTGACTACTGTTTTTACAGTTTTAACCATTACACCAAACCTTTGTATGTAAGACACGGTAAAACTCTAAAAATCTTTGGACAAAACATTTGTTCCCAATTATAAAAACATTATTTGTCCTATCAAAATGAAATAAATATTCTGTTTAGGATTTGGTGTCTAGGATGCCAGGAATTTCATATAGAATAAAAAGCATGGGAGTTGGATGAAATATCAAATTCCCTCCCATTTTATTTCATAGGACATCCCCTAGTGTCCTAAACACCAAATCCTGGACAGGACATTTGCTCCCTTGTAAAAAGAAAGACATTTTTTTTAGGGGAAAGGATGTTCTGTCCAGGGCACTAGGGGATGTCATATAGAATAAAATGCATATTCAATATTCAAAAAATGCATCACTCATTCATTTTATTCTATATAACATTCTCTGGTGTCCTGGACACCATCCTGGATAGAACATACTTTCCTTTTTGGAAGGGGGATCATCTCTGGGCCGACCGAATAAATACCTCCGATTTCTAGTTAATGTGTAAGGTCTTCAAAATCCGGATGAAGATAGGGTTGGTCGGGCAAGTGTACCACAAACAAAATGGAGGGTTAGAATCAATCAGTCAGTGAGACAAGTTCATCAAGAATGACAGCAATTGTTTTCTCTCTTTATGATCGTCACCCGTGGCACAACAAATCAACTGATCATTGGCTATGATCACCCGTTTGTTCTAATTATTGGACCAATTTGAAGAAGAAAAATATGGTCGGTGGGGTGGTTGGGTTATGGGTGCCGACTTAGTCTCGTTTGGGAACAAATCATAAAAGAAAAAGTGAGCTATCCGAACGGATAATCTATAGGTTGCCAGAATCGTCTTAGGGAAGGAAAGAAACAAGCCATGAAAAAGGGAAAGAAAGAAAAGTAACTGGGAAGAAAAAATTAGAGGCATGAGGCCGACATGAAGAAAAGTATTGATGGGTTCTTAAAATGGGCAAGGGGAGGCTCCTGTTTTTTTTACATACTGTTTTGAGCCTGCCTTTTCCTGGCTCTTTCTTCTTTGCTTTACTTTAAAATTTTGCAGTCTTGAACCCTTTACTCTCTCTCTCTCTCTCTCTCTCTCTCTCTCTCTCTCTCTCTCTCTTATATGTTCACTGGGAGTTGAAATCGTCTACCACAGCATGAAGTGTGGTAAAGTCTGGCATCAACTGCAGAGTGATACATATCCCTAAAATTATGGAAACCACCATCAAAAAAGTGAATGAACAATCAAATTTGTTTTATTTTCTATTTTCTGGGGGCAAATGTTGCACTGCAATTGATGCCAGACTTTACCACAGTTCACGCTGTAGTAGACGATTTCAACTGGCTAGATGGAGGG
>JAOXJP010141809.1:0-13333 GCA_025762735.1 Platanus orientalis | reverse complement strand
CGAGATTACAACTAAAAACCCAAAAAACTAAATTAGTCTTATGACACTATTGACCTTATTACAAAATTACTACTAATTAACACTTTTAAAATAAACAAATAACAGGAAAATAAACTACTCTAGTAGAATTGACAAAGAGGATTATTCATAGTCATCCAATTTCTTTTTCTTTGCATAAGATGCTCCCGCATCAATTAGGTTATACAACAAAGAATTTTGTTCAATAATTTCCAAAATCTTATGAAACCTTTTTTTTTTTTTTTTTCTCTACTAGTCACTGATAGGATTGAAATTGTTTAAAGATTTCCTATGGGGTATTCTCATGAAGGAGTGGGAAGAAGCACTCAATCAATTCCAAAAAGATCGAGCCATCCAAACTCAGAAGTTGGTCATGCAATTATTGGTTTGAAAAGTTGTAAAATGTGCTCTGCATTGTGGCTGTGGGTCACAATAGGTCTTGGTACGAAAAGTGGGCAATAGCAACCACTTCAAAGCAAGAGTATTTGGGTATTCAAGCTTCCCAAAGGTGCTCATGGTTGTTTGTTTGTTTTTTGTTTTTTGGCAACTAAAACATTGCAGAGAAGCCAAACATGACTTGATTAGAGATGCCTTCATCACACCAACATAGGATGCAATATATTGCATTCATGCAACCTAGTAATGATGGTTTTTGGATATCTCAAATATGGACATTTCCTCTTGTTAATCTTTTGTTTTCTCTGACTCTAGTAGGGTCCCTTTTTCCAGTTGGTATCCTGCCAATGTTTGGAGTTGGCTAGTTGAATCCCCTTGTTGTTTGAGTTTAAGGATCAGTTTGATGGGACCCGCATGCTGAAGTCCCAGAATCAAGTTATTGGATGTTCTCTCTATAACAGGTTTCTGTCATGCTCAAGTGATATGCTATGGTGATTGCCATCTTGTATGATTAATTGTGCACAGATTTTTTCAAGTTTATTGAGACGTTTAAAAAGATGTCCAAGTTTTGAAGATGCCAGCTTACTAAGTTGGTAAAGTACATGGGTGTCTGCCGCAGACATGGGTTCAAAACCCGTCTTCACCCAGGTGGGATTTGGTATGACAGGTTAAAGTGAGTCTAAGATAGGAATGACATTAGGGCTGACACATCAGCGCCAAAAAAGTGACTTACACTTTTTGGGTGGATGTTTTTTACTTTTTGACACTGATGTGTCAGTCCTAATGTCATTCCTATCTTAGGCTCACTTTAACTTGTCCTACCAAATCTAAATCTTCAGCGGTCTCTACTCTCTACTTACCATTCAAATAATAAAAAAAAAAGATGTTACTAATGACTTTGTAGCTCTTTCACGCATTCGTTACTGTGAACTTTCCACATGAGCAGGGATCCTGCCGAATAAAAAATGCTCACCTTAACGAATACTAACCACTGCTCTTTGTCAGGCGGCCGGCACATCAGCACTGAAAAGTGAATAAGCACCTCCCAAAAAAGTGAATCATTTTTCAATGCTGATGTGTCCATTCCTGACAAGGAGCAGTGATGAGCGTTTGTTTAAGGGAAGCATTCAGAAACCGATCCCCTGAATTCCCATCTGTAATTTAGTAGGCATAGGTGAAAGGAAGCTTATACCCTCCCCCCCACCAAAAAATTAAAAAAAAAACATAAAAAAAAAAAGGTGGAAGGAAACACTTGTCTAGAGCTAACATTTGCCAAGTATCCACTGCTGGTTTTTGTAATCTGTGAGATTAATTGTGGAGTTCCCCTCTCTACCAAAAAATATATATATGCTTTACCAAGAATCTAAAAAGAAAGAATAATAAGAATTGATATATGAAAAAAAAAAATCTAGGGTTCTGAGTGCTACGTAACTGGTAGATGATATACGATATCGTAAAAGTATTCTACGTGGAACACAGGCAGGGTGGTTGGACCTAGGATTTACTGGGTCTCTGCTCTCACTATCACTCTTAAGTCATGATCAACCCATTATATGATTATAAAACATTTGTTGTTCACCTTTCTTTTTCTAGATTAGCATCTCTTTATTCCTTAATCTAATAGATTGAATGGGTCATGATTATTCAATTTGGTTGTCTCTAAACCTAGAATATCTCCACAGTTGGACCCATCAGGATGTAGCTCCTGATTACCCAATCATTTAGGGTTTCTTTTGATGAAAAAATGGTGCAGCTTATGAAGGCTATTCTTGTTCAAATCCTCTCAATAAAATATTGCTTGATCTCCCTATAATAAGAACATATACACATTATGCCCCAATCCCAAGCCTTTTAAGCAATCATTCTTCCTAATCTCTTTATATTTTAATATACATTTAGCTGGTTTGGTTTTGAAAAGGTCAGAAAGTGTTTTCTTTGCAGCAATTGGAGCTGTTTTGAATTGAATATGTGAAACCCATCTAATGAGAAGAAAGAAAAAAAGTGTTTCACCAAGGAAATGAGTGGCCATCTCCATTAGAGTCAAACACTTGGGGGGTTGTTTGGGAACTTAGAATGTGAGGGGCATTTCTGTGTTAGTATAGAGAGAATGTCTCTTAGCTTTGATTAGGTTAGGAAATGATGAGACAGAAATTAAAATGAGGAGAGAGAGAGGAAAAATAAATTATAATAAAAAACTGATAATCCCATAAACTATCCTGACAGCTGGTTTGACGAAGCTTTCCGGACGCGCAAACACCGCCCCTACGTGTGAATCACGTCGTCTAGATGACGTGGCAAACGCCGTTAAGTTTCTTGGTGTTACTTATCCATAAGAGGGGAACCATGTGGTACTGGGCGAGCTATTGCAAATGAAGTGGTGATATGCTTTTGGACGGTGTAGATCGCAAGATTATAACATTAATCTAGCCGGTTCTGGATAGACCAATGTAGACCAGGATCCGATTTTGAACCTGTTGATCCAGATCCTCCGGATTCATATTCAATCCAACTTCTAAATGGGTTCCAATTTTGGCACATGACACTTGTTAGATTCGGGTCAACCCAATTTTTGACCCATAAGACAATCTTGACATAAATGTATGTCTTTTGAAGGGGAAAAGATCGTTTCCCGGTGAATTAGCAGGAATTTCTTGCTGTGTTTAACCACATTGTGACACATACTTGTAAAAAAAAAAAAAATGACAGAAAAATTTGGAAGCATTTACCAAGAACAAATCAGATAGATGTCACTGGGTTGTTAAATCAATAGGAACTTCCTACTGATTCAGCAGAGGATCCGCTCCCTATTGAAGCAGATTTTATTTGATCCATATTTTCTCAATATGAATATAGATCAGCTTGGAACTGACCCACTTCATTTTGTGCATCATCGGATCTTTATCACAAAGGGCTTAGATGTGGAGATCAACTATTAATCCATGGAAAATCTTATTAGCATATCCACGTGGCAGGCATGTGAGGGTTCTGATCATTAGCCAGAGGATGTCATTCTGATCGGATGGTTATAATCGGCTCTACTTTGGATTGTAAGATATCCCATCCAAAGATGACACGTGTACATTACATTGAATAGGAAGCATGAAAGTCCATGTTGCGCCGCATCATTGAATTCCAAGTTTTTTTTTCAATTCCAATTAGTCATTGATCGTTACATTTGAAATGTAACGGTGAAGCTGTTAACGGTAACGGGAGGGGAAGAGAGAGAGGGAAAACGTGTTGGGTTAACAGATACTTTGGACGGACATGGGAATAAGTGCAAACCCTAGATGCGTATTCTGCCGTTCTTTTTTTATATTTTCTTTATTCCGATTTAATATTGACCCAGTCTACTAAATGCTTTTGGAGAGGTCCACTTTCAACAGTCCCTTTTTTTTTTTTTTTTGAGTCTAATTACGAATTTATCCCTTTCTGCACTTTGATACATGTTTACGCTATTCTCCTCTGTCATTATATCCCTTTGGAGCAAAAGACCAAATTGCTTTTCACACCTAACCCAAGGAATTGACTTCTTTAGAACTTGGATGAAGTTAGGCTTTGTTTGGATATGCTTTTCTAGAAATGAAAGAAACTTGTAAAGAAATCTACAGAAGTCTATTTGAGAGGAAAAATATGTTTCGTTTGCACATGGGTAAAGTTCATTTTCTGTATCGTTTCGTCATGCAGATATGTTTGACATGACCCGTGAACCTGGCACAAAATTAGCGGGTTAGGGTTGTTGTAATCATGTTTTGGATAACAGGTTGGCCCACTTTGACACCATTACTAAATGGGTTTGGGTTGACTCATATATTCATATGCTCTTGACACGACACGAACATTGCTTGCAAACCCAACATGAAATTAGGGAGTTAGTGTTTATTAGAATCGTGTTTCGGGTTGACCAGCTTTGGAACCATTAATAAATGGGTCGTGTTTGGGTTAACCTTTATATTTGTATACCCTTAACTCAATGTGACACGAACTGATCCACCAACACGAATTGCCACCCCTAGGGTCTAGGCTAATATGCATGTGGGATAAATATCAGTAAGACAGAAAAATTGAAAATTTAATCTCCAAGAAAGGCACTCCCAAAACTCAAAATAAAAAAGCGTGAACCAAATAATCCGCAACAAACCAAAACTCAACAAAAGTGGACTGAAAATTCACCCAAACACAACCTAAAGCATCTCTCCTCTCTCTCAATGCAGCCAAGGGAGCTTTGTTTTTTATCGTAAGAGCGAAGCAAAACAATATAAGTGGGCTTCCAACAACTTTCGAAGTTTACAGCACCATCAAAGTCAAGGGGTATTTCCGTAATTATATCACTAAACCAATGCCAATATCCATGCCCAACTCTCTTATAACACAGAAGCTGCCCTTCCCCTCTTTGTCTCAAGCCAAGGAGAACTAGAGAGAGAAAGAAAAGGAGAAAGCTAACAGCTTGAAGCCTTGAACCCAACAACAACAATGGCGGTCTCTTCTGGACATCTCATGGTCTTTGTCGTCTTCATCACTGCCCTACTTATCTCTTCCTCCACCGTCAATGCCACCGGCGACCACCTAATAGGGTGGCTTCCGGCGAGATCCACCTGCCAAGGTTCCATCGCCGAGTGCCTGGCCGGCAAAGAGTTCGACATGGACTCCGAGATAAACCGGCGTATACTAGCAACCAGCCAGTACATAAGCTACGAGGCGCTAAAGCGAAACAGTGTACCCTGCTCACGGCGCGGCGCTTCCTACTATAACTGCAAACCAGGAGCTCAAGCCAATCCCTACACCCGCGGTTGCAGTACCATTACTCGATGCCGTAGCTAGTTCTTGTTTCTTTCATTTTCCTTAGTCTTTTTTTCTTTTTTCTTTTCTTGATTGGGGGTGTTTGTTATACATGGATACATGGAGAGGAGGAGGCTGGTGTTGTTCTTTGTTTTGAAGGGTGGGGGGATATGATTATATTGGTGTCTGTTATAAATTATGATCACATTTAACTGTTTGTGTAAAATCTTGTGTCTTTTCTACATTATTATTATTTTGTAGTTATATCTAATTTTTCTTTCATTTATTCCTCTTATGGGTAGTTTTTTCTTTCTTTCTTGTGATCTTTTGTTAAGCTGTATTTGAATTTCTGGGTTGGGGATGTTAATAAATAATATAAACCAATTGAAAGAGCTTCTTATTTTCCTAATAAGAGCCATAGTTGTTCTGTAATAACAACAACAACAACAACAACAAACAGCCTTGTCCCAACCATAGTTGTTCTGTAATGAAAAAATAAATAAAAAGTCAACATAATTGTTTTTATAAAACATCTACTTTTACTCTTATTTAGGGGTTTTGTTCTATATAATTTGCAGTTTTTTTTTTACTTTTTTTTCTACTTTATTATGCTAATAAAATTCATTTTTAGCTTTTTTTTAATTGGGATCGTCTAAAATCTTGTTGTGAATGTTGTCTTCTTATTTTCTTCTATTTATGACTTCTCTCTTCTTGTTGTGTTAAGAAGAGTTTTGCTTGCATTTGAGGGTGTTTGAAACTTTGAATTCCTTTTTTCAAGGCTCAATTCTCAAATGCTTTCTTCCTATTTCTCTTGGGTATGGTGAAGGAAAGAATGAGAAGAAAGGGAATAATGCAGGAAAGGTGGAATCCTTGAGTTGTAAGCAAATCCTTCCATTAAAAAAAGGGAGAAAGAAAGATAGAACATTCATAGAGGATACCATAAATTAGTCTTTTTGAGAGGAAACTAGAGAAAACATTTTTAAGCACACCTACTTTAGAATGTGAAAGACATTAGAATTTTCCATCATTTTCAGAACTTTTCCAATTTTAGAATAGTCAGCCCTCCTCATCATATCCAAAACCAAGCTTAATCATGTGTTGAAAAATTAGGGATAAGGAAGAATAATAATAATACCAACAGCATTTTAAAGACTGTTCAGTGAACATCAACCTTACAACACTTAAGTGTCTTTTGTCGTTTATGGACAATCAATACCAGTGGTTGTAGTCGACTCATCTTATCATTTGTAGAATTTATTATAGAATTTATATCATAAACGTCCAGAATTAAAGGTTGCAATTGCTGTATTTTCTAATAAAAAATTGTAGTATTTAGTGACGTCCATGTGAACTTAAAGCTATGCCAATGGCGTGAACCTCAAAAGATGCCCTTCCTGTTTTCGGCTCCCTCCTTATTTTCTTTTGGTGATGTGGGGTTGTTAATAATGGAGCCGATCACACCTATAATCAAGGTCCATTTGCAACATTGCCAAACCCAAATAATGCAAATCCCTCACTCTGATCTGCAGAAAAGTTTTTTCAGGTGGGTCATCTAGATCTCTCTCACTAGGGGTCCTTCCCTGTTTCAGCCACTTGGAGGGATGATATGACCTTATCTAAGTGGGTCATCTAGATCTCTTCACTAGGAATCCTTCCCTGTTTCAGCCACTCGGAGGGATAATATGACTGATCCAGCCCATTCAAATAGGCCATCCTCTGGATTGGTCATGTGTCGGTGCTCACCTGCTGTGCATCGCTCCGGATTTGGTAGGACAACTTAAGAGAGTGGCTAAGGTTGGAATGACATCAGGACCGACACATCATTGCTAAAAAGTGAAAAACCTCCCCCAAAAAAGCGTATATCACTTTTTCTGCACTGATGTGTCAGCCCTAAGGTCATTCCAACTTTAGCCACTCTCTAAGTTATCCTACCAAATCCAAGCTCGCTGCGTATAGATTCGTCAACCAGCAATCTAACCATTCAAAAATTTAAATTTCAAACCATACCCAAAAGAAGCTTTCTTCTGCTACATGGCTGTATTTCATTATATAGAAGATAATGTGGCAAACATGTGAAGTCCTTTTAGGTTGCCAACTCAAAGACTCAAAGTCCTTTTAGGTTGCCAACTCATTGTGAAAGTCACACGCAGGATTCCCCGGTCGTCCACGTTCCTGTGCTATACAACTCGACTAGAAAAACTTTCAAGTTTAATGAACAACACTATGACGCTAACCCTATTGAGTTTACGCTTTAATTACATCATAAACATCACAGTGGACTCCATCAGAAACTAAATTTTGAATCAGGTTTGATAATGTTAAGGCCGGACAAAACCTCCAGTCCACCAAGATGATCCTCTGTCAATGTTACCAGAAAGTATAGCCCGCTTGGAAACATACAGCTCTGTTATAAAAGTTACCTCTGAGACTCATGACCCTCAGGGGACAAACACCCTTATCAGTTGCACCCAACACCACTTCGTAGGCCATAGCCCATAATAAGGCCAACCCAATACCACTCGACAGACATGACTTCTTGCCAAATTCCATCTGGTCTGATATCACACGGCACGCAGCTCAACTTTTGGGCTCTTCAATTCAACCCCACACACGTGCGGTACTGGTGGCCTACCAACAAGCAAAGCAAATTTCCTACAGCGAAAAAGTGTGTTGCGACCTTTTTGCACCAAGCTCTTGGCAACACTTGGCGGAAAAAACAAGATGTGAAGGTTTGCATTTTCTGCCACATGTCACCTAGCATCTGGCACAAGAGGATCGCAGCTTTTTAGCTGTAGGAAATCCACTAGATCGGATCCTCTCCTGCCACTTATGACCTGCTAAGGTCCTGTCTAACAGGTGGCAGGACACTATTGGAGAGAAAAAGTGAATTACAATTTTTTGAAAAATGCAATTCACTTTTTCCCACCATTCATCTCCTACCACCTATTAGACAGGGAGAAGATCCTTTGCGGAAATTAACTTTGACCAACCGGAGGTCTCCTCTAATGAGCTGCCACTGCCAAGTCACATACATGGTACGACAGTACGATTCATTGATCATGACTTCCAAGATTAAAGAAAAGCTAAACAAACCAACCCAATGCTTTTCTATTTGAATCTGTGAGACTAAGGACAACCCGTAAAGACATAAAATCCTCGGGACACTTAGTAATCTCAATCTAGTAAAATCACTTCTAGTTTTCAAATCGGTAAAGGAAGCAGTAGAAAGATCCTCCTCTTTCAATTCACACACCGTACTACACCTCTATATCATGGTGAACCATCTGCTGGTTTCGATTCTTCTGACTTTGCCTTGGATGGGGCCAATGGGGATGGAGAGCCCTCCGTTCCCATCTCGTTCCTGAGATCGTTAATGCTATTCTCCAACTGATCTATCCGCTGGCCCATCTCATCTAGTGCATTGCAGTTAAAGAAACAATGAACCTCATTCCATTGGCAAAATAATAATAATAATAATAGATGGGGCATTTGAAAACTACATGGAATGAAATCATTTCATTTTGGTTTTCCATAGCTTTTGAACACGTAAATTCCATCATCTACATTGGAGTAATCACAGGAATGTAGATAAAAATAGAAATGAGGTCAGTGTACGGACTTCAAGAAAATAAGTCACTGCTGTTTTTGTTTAACGTTTCAGTGATGATGGATTTGCATTCAAATGCTGTGAACCAAAATATAATGATTTCATTCCATGAGATTGTGAAAGTCCCAAAGGTATTTCATTCTAAAACAAACTAGATATCCAAAACCAATTAAAAGAGATGAAGACACATCATATGGGTGACCAACCCACATTAACAAGGAAGGAAGCTGTTCTAATGTCATATTTGTGCAAATGCCAAGAGGTTAGGTTCAACCATTGGACCTCGTAGGCCAAGAGCTAACCTTAACCATCCTGAATTGGCACATTCTTGTGAACTGTCAGGAACAGAAAGAATGCTGTCAAGAACAGAAACGACAGCCAAGAGATAAGGAAAGTATTGGTTAGGATAATATGAAATTGAATTTTGGTTGAAGAGATCATTTAGAGGGAACCGATGAATTGTGTGTCCTGATTCCCCGCATGTGCAGCACATCTATGGCACAGGTTGGGAGAATGGCTTTGTTCCCACTTCTCTTGATGTGAGTGATACTCTATTAGACCTCTTACCCATGAAACTGTTATGCTCAGTGGGGACAATGCAATTAAACTTTTAGAAAAAAAGGATATTCTTTGAGACAATGGACTCAGACATTGATTGGAACCTGGATTGCTGCAAAACAAAGTTATATTTTAGTAAGGTATATTCACAGAACATAGATTGCAGGTTTCCAAATGAAAAGGCATTCCAAGTGCGTGAATAAGAAACTCACCATCTGCTGAAGAAGGTTTTGTACCTGGAAAAAACAATAAGAAGACCAAGTCAGGGATAATGCTTTAAAATCACTAACCTTATAAAATCATTAAAAATCATAACGGACATGCAAGATTAAAGATTAGTCTCCACACAATGTTAAACAGGTGGAAAAAAAGGTGCAAGAGGGAAAAGAGAAAATACAAGAACACACATCAAGCAGGCCATAAGGATGGTCTACCAACGGCATGGCATTACAGTGCACATCCAGGGGCTGAAGTGATCAATTGATAGGTCCCACCAAGGATGTTTCCTAAACCACTGTCAACATTATCGGAGCCGATTCATTGCAAGGTTGGGGTCTTATCTCTTATGTGCATCATTACACCATGCCATTAGTAGACCATCCTCATAACTAAATATAGGTACCTAGAATCCCCCCCCCTTTTTTCAGTAGACAAAAAATAAAAAAGGCTTAGAAACATAGTACTCACAAAAACTGTCATATCAGCAGTGCTTTGCTTTGAATCTTCTGAATCCTGTCCGTCCTGCCAGAAAAACCAATCAGGTCCTATAATGTTACATGTTCTTATTTCTTACAATTTTCCTACAATAGCTGTAGTATAGAATAAGTTGGGATAAGGCTGTTTGTTGTTGTTGTAGCTATAGTATAGAATAACTTGCCAGTTCAGCCGAAAGGTTATAGAGAAAGGATACCCATTCAGGTCCAAAATTTGAACTCCAGAGTACAATTTAGAGACCAAAATCAATGGACTCGGAAGATAAGATTAGATTATGATGCCAGACAAACTCCCAAAGTATCAAATAGATAGATTTTATGTTTATGAAAAAAGGATATAAAGTTCAGGTTTAGGGTTTCACTAAAGATCTGTTGTAACAAAGTTTTTTGTCGCATTTACCAAAAAACCACAAAAAGACACAAAAAAGTCCCACAATTTGGTACTGCTGTATAGACTGTTACAGGCAGCACTTGCAGGCACAAAGAAGTATAAAATGGGGTATGCTGTAGGAAACTAAATAAAAGGAGTAGGGATTAATAGGGATGAAAGAGGGGCCAAATAAAAATTGTTTGAAGAGCTTCAATAACAAAATATAATGAAAGAAAGGATACAAGTATTAAGAGAAAAGTTCAAGGAGCTCATCTTGAATAGTTAGGGCATTCTAAAAACACCTAAAACAATTTATTGAAATACCCACAACTTAAAACTACCAAAATACCCTTGACTGAAATTATTGAAATAACCTTAGAGTGAAAACTTACTAATTTTCTAGACCTTAAAAAGAATTGAGAGTAACGTAATTCACCAACACCCCATTGAAGGTGCACCCTT
This sequence comes from Platanus orientalis, assembly GCA_025762735.1. Classification (NCBI taxonomy): domain Eukaryota; kingdom Viridiplantae; phylum Streptophyta; class Magnoliopsida; order Proteales; family Platanaceae; genus Platanus; species Platanus orientalis. The sequence continues at coordinate 2,433 of JAOXJP010141809.1, read as the reverse complement.
CCATGCAGTAGTTAAGGTGGGGCCCACATAGGGTTGTAGGAACCACTTTCTGTCTTTTATCCCCATCATTTCTCCTCGGCTTGAAAACACTCAACTCTAACGAGTGAAAAGCTTTATATGACTCGTACAAGTTATGATATAGACATTGAAAATCAGCCATGTTGATCCAAAAATTTTAATGATGAAATTTTATTAAAAAATAAGAAAGAAAAGCAAAGCTGATAATACAAAACACGGCAACAGCCATTACAACCCACTCGGGATGGAATCACCAGTGAACAATGAAGACAAATCAGCGGCCCAATTAGCCAGCTTATTTGCTAAAACATTTTGGTCCCGAGGGATACGGACAAGAGACATTCACAATAAGTTGGACAACTCCCTAATCTCAAAAATGAATTGGGCCAAAGGCCACGATTCATTACCTTTCCATCTCCCCCACCCTATGACCATATGACAATCCCCCTCAACACACCAATCCCTAATCCCCATTGCCTTAAGCTCACGCAGGCCAAATAAAAGACCAAGAGTCTCCGCCTTTACAGAATTGCAAACACCTAAAGGACCACAAATAACCCTTATGGTGTTGTCATTATGATCACGGATCACACACCCGAAACCAGCCAGACTTAGATTACCTTTAGAAGACCCATCAAAGTTGAGTTTTACCATGTCCAGATTCTCAGGCTTCCATTCCACATCACCTTGCTAGCCCAAGGAATCTAAATGGAGATGCTAGTTGGTCTTTCCACTTGACAAAGAACTTGATATACCCCTCAATCTGTGTGAAAAGCATTTGGTTGTCAAGAACATATCCAATGACTCTTTGACATGTGGCATGGCAAGAAGATGAACATGTTGCTCTTCATAGTTTACATCTTTGTGGTGACCACAATACAAAGTAAGATCTTGGACATTGAATGTAGAGCGAATGCCTAAATGCTCTGGCAACTCGAAGATGTAGGCATTGGAATTGATTTTCTTCACAATTTTATATTGCCTGGAAATTCTTGATAATTTCATTCAAGAAATCTTTCTACTCATACAAGTACCATGATCATGTCACCAACATTGAGCTCGACAAACCAACAATGGAAATGCACACTAACCTTGTATACCTTGTTGCTATTATTATCTTCCGCTAACTTTCATCATGGATATCCTTTTTTCTTTAATGAAAAAAAAGAAAAAAAAACTTTATTTTTAGTTATTGGATGGATGTCTTGAATATATTGCACAAAACTTTTAGGTCAACGCATGCATATGGGAAGTTGGTAATTTGGGCAAACTTGAACCCGCAACAAGATCAGTTGCCATGCAAATTTCTTGCGTGGGTAGCAATTCGTTAAACAAATCCTCAAGCACCATGATGCAGCAGCCATAGCCTGGCTTGAGGAGAGGCAATCTATATGGAAGCCACAGCCCAAGACTAACTCAAGGAAAAGAGCTGGAAAATTATGAGTAGTTTAGCAATTTTTCTTATTCCTGGGTTTGCTATGTGACAAGGCTTTTAGCCAAGAGTGTTTTGGGTTTTATCTAAAGTTACAGCCAATAAGTGGAGCCCATGGGAGAGCTGGTCGACAGCCTCTCTAGGGATAGGAATTATAAGTTTTTGTTAATGGTGTCTTAGTATATAGTAGGATTTACAATGGTTTATGAGTTGCTATTTTGGGAGTTGCTAAAATTTTATGTTTTGTAGTCTATATAAGAGAGTTACCCACGGCATGTAGAAGAAGTTCTGAAGAAATAAAATTGAAGTTTTTCTCATAATTCACGGTTGGTGTTGTAATCTTCTAGTGGTTGGTGCCATTATATACCCAATCGGTAGGTGCTGATTGGTCCACTTCTTGTACTTCTTCTTATTCTTCTACCTCTTATTCCTGATTCTCGCTTCTTCTTCTCCTTTGATTCCTTAGATTTTCTCATTGTTATCAAAAGGAAATACCCACTGTGTTCGTGAGATCTGCTAAAGCTTGCTTGGTTGTTGAATCATCCCAGAAATCATATATTGTTCTGATAAGAGAGCATCTGCCTGCAACATATTCTGGGTAGAGATTTTGGACAAATCGCCCCCTCCTAGAGCAGGCTTTCTGGAGGGTTCTATGCACCTATAAGTTAAGCATATTAATCCCCAAACTCCACTTGATTCCAAGCTAGAAGTGGTGATTTTCTATCAACCCTAAGATTTTATTTTATTTTTTACTGTTATTGCTGAATTTCTGAAACAGCCTGATAAATCATAAGGTTTTATATACTTTTCGATATCAGTTTGGACTGAAACTTCGTAGAATTGTTCCCATATCAATCCTCTATTGATCTGTTAAATTTCATACATATCCAACTACTCTAGCAAGGCTACAACAACAAACAGCCTTATCCCAACTATTTGGGGTCGGCTACACGAATCCTGTTCCACCATTCCGCTCTGTTTAG
>JAOXJP010141798.1:0-13333 GCA_025762735.1 Platanus orientalis | reverse complement strand
CCCAGTTGAGTCGAATGTTTCAAAAGACAATCAATCCCACGGTATGCATGCAACCTTCTAATACACCAACTCTTCATCATAGTGAGAGAAATTCAAAACCTCCTGAATTCTTTACTTATATGTGTGAAGTATTCACTATGATTGTTGATGACTCAGATTTGGATACTGCTACTTATGAAGAAGCTGTATTGGACATTGTCTCTAAATGCTGGATTGAGACTATGAAATCAGAAATGGACTCCATGTATTCCAATGGTGTCTAAACTCTTTTTTTTTAGATAAGTAATAATTGTATTGAATAAAAAAGATTACATCCTAGTATATGTACATTGAGTGGCATCTCTAAGGATTACATCTTAGAGAGACATAGGAAAGTCCTTTGGATAAAGGATTTGCTCATTCTGACTTGTAGCCCATGAAGCTAAGAAATTTGTTGGTTGGTTCGCCTCTCTCCACACATATTTTATGCCAAACACCTCAAATTTTGATTGTATTCTCCAAATCTGATGGACTAAGCACAGGATTTTCCAAGGGCACTTTGATTTTCTATTCAACACATCCATGGCAATTTTGGAATCCAGTGATACCCAAACTTGTGAGCATCCTTTAACAATAGACAGTAAAAGGCCCCTTAATAAAGCATAGACTTCTACCCAAAGGATGTTGGTTGCTTGTATCTCCCCTACATAAGCCATTATAGGAGAGCCTACATGGTCTCTTAATAAACCACCATATCCTGCTCGGTTCTGATTAAGTGACCCATCACATGATAACGCCCAGACATGCACTAGTGGTTTTATCCATCTACGACTCTTTTGGTGTTGATTCATGTCCCTTGTACCCAACTCCCAGTTTGTTGCAATATATTGTTGAAGAGGTGTATTATCCAGATCGGCTTGGAGGCCCCTTACTCTTGTTTGGACTTTAAACACTATGTTCTCTGTAATCATGTTAACTCTTACACTTTTCCCAACAAACCTACAATGACTTCTTTCTTTCCATATGTGATATATGGGAGCATTGAAAGCTAGTTTCCCAATGGTTGCCATAGTTGAAGTGCCTTTAAATGTGCTCTTAATCCAAGAACATTCTGTAGCTAGTGGTCCTGGTCTTCTAAACCGTGGATATATCTTCCTCAGTATTGAATTTTAAATACTCTTGTTGAATGCACATTCAAAGAACAGATGATTGAGATCTTCCCTACTATTCCAGCAAAAGCAACACTGGGATATGTTAATTACTTTCAAATGGCAAAGCCGACTTTGTGTTGGCAGTCTTTGTAACAGTGCCCTCCACACCACAAACTTGTGCTTAGGTAAATAACAGTGACACCATGCCACTTCCCACCATGCAGTATCATCTCCTGTCTCTCTAGTCAAGTTCCATGTTGAAAAGGATGTGAAGTCTCCTGTAGATGTACCTATCCACACCACCATATCATCCACTTCGTGAGGCAATTTGTCTAAGCTAGGAATAGCATCCCAAACTGGCTGCAAATCTTCCAACAGAGGTGTGCCTGGCTGCCAACCCTCTTCATTAGTTAGACACGCTACTTTACCATGTTTCTCCATCCTAGGGACCTGAAATATCTCTTGTCCACTTACACATCCCAATACACCCACCTTGTGCCATTTATCAAGCCAGATTCTTGTGTTCAATCCATTCCCAACCAAAGTAGTCACAAATGGCTCCATAGTATGTCTTGCCTTCAGAATTTTCCTCCATACCCACGAGCAATCCACAGGTTCTTTGACTGTCCATATGGAGTCATTCCTCAAGTATTTATTATGCACCCATTTGACCCAAAGACTTTCCTTGTTGGAAATCAGCCACCATAAGTGTTTTATAGTGCCCATTCCATTCATCTCTTTCACCCTTCTAATATTTAACTCCCATTCTTTGTAAGGTTTACACACTTTATCCCAACTGAGTGCATGCATCTTCCTTGAAAGTTCAGGGTTAGCCCATAGAAACTGTGCAAAAACCGATGTTATTTCTTTGATCATTCGCCCTGGTAATCCAAAAATGCCTGTCCAATATAGATAGCATCCCTGCAAAACCGATCTTATTAGAACCAACCTTCGCATATGATAGGAGCTATATTTTCCACCCTGCCAGTCTTCCTTTAATTTTCTCCAAAATAGGTCTGGTGATATGATAATTTGCCAGCAACTAATGGAACTCCAAGATATCTCATGGGAATATGTCCTTTAGTAAATCCTGTAGTTGTCAATAGTTGATTCTCTACCTCTTCCGTTGTTCCTGCAAAAATTAAAGTTGATTTCTCCTTATTCACATAGAGTCCTGAAATGTTTGAGAACAATTCCAGTACTCTATTAATGGAATCTAGGGATAAAGTGTCAGCTTTGGAAGTGTCTAAACTCTTGTGGATCCACCTTTAGGCATAAATCCTATTGGTTGTAAGTGGATTTATAAGAGGAAGAAAGGTGTCGATGGGAAAGTGGAAATCTTTAAAGCAAGGCTGTGGCGAAAGGTTATGATCAAGAAAGATGAATAGATTATGAAGGAACTCTTTCACCAATAGTCATGCTTAAATCCATTAGGATTATGTTGTCACTAAGGGATATTGTATAGTGGAATGATGTTTTTGTGAAATAATTTGTGAGGAAGGGCCTCAATGTTATATTCTTATCCTTGAGAGTTCAATTATAACATGTCACAGGGATTGTTGCAATAAATGAAGTGCCTAGTTGTAATTATCAAACAGTTGAGTTTCTGATTACAGTTTTGACTTAATTCAAGATGGTGGGCCCCATAAACTTAAGGATAAAAGTCCCATAAGGATCCCACATCCCCTAAGGTTTATTTAACCTCTCATAATCCCTATATATAGGGTTATCGATGTTCTGATATGGTCATGTAACAATTCTAAAAGTAGGAGAGGTGCAGATAACTTTAGAGTAAGTGTGGTGACTTTGGAGATCGTGTCAAATTAGATTCTTGTGTCTAGTTAATCGATTGAGGTAATTCTAAACTTCCTTTGTGATTAGATCTTAGAGATTCATATGGTGTTCATGGGAAAACATATTTTGATATGTGATTTGATCAATGAACTTTACTAATTTTAATGTTCAAGAACGATAATCATCCAACATCGCTCTGGGAAGGCTTATGGTGGCTGAAGAACTTTGAAAGCAATGTATTTAGTAGTCTTAAATGTGGACCCTCATAGTCCTGTTGACGCTTCTTAGAGAATTAGGGTTTGGCCAAGAATAGTGTATTTGGGATGATCTTTGTGATTGTACTGCACATGGTATGATATAGATAAGGCTTTTTGCAACCGAAATATCTGGGCTAAACTTCACAAAGGGTGCCTAACTTCCTAGAGTCCACGTTTGCTCTCCCTTAACTAGGGTTACCTAAGGTCTTGATGCCTAAGTTTTGCTTTAATGCTCTTTTCATTCCTTAGATGACCTAAGTCAAAATTTGGGTGTTGACACCATATTAAAAATCCAAGCTTCACACCTTATTTCCAAAGAGCTAAGGAATTGGCAAATCATTTTAGACGCCTTCAAATAAAGCATGCCAAACAAGATTACAATGGACAAGCAGATGCACTTGCTAGTTTGCCTACCTCTTTAACTCATTTGAGGGGTGTTTATCTTACCGTCGACATCAGCGAACGATGTGTTATACCCCCCGTTGGTCTAAGATGAGGAAACCACACTAGTTTGTAATTTGGAACTCCATCAATTACAAGGACCGATGCATGATAAAAGCAACAAGGACATAGTCAATGTGGATTGGCGTACCCCCATTATAACACATTTGTTAGATAGAAGAGAGCCTGTCGACATAGTCCAACAAGCAAAAATATAGCAACATGCTCCTCGATTCATAATTCAAGATAATCAGCTCTACAGGTGATCCTTGGATGGTCTTCTCTTGCATTGCCTATCCACTCATGAGGTGACTCAGGCCATGGCCGAGGTACATGCGGGTGTATGTGGGGCACATCAGGGAGGACCTAAGCTACAATGTCAACTAAATAGGCTTGTATACTATTAGCCAACCATGGTCTTAGATTGTATCGAATAAGCTAAACAATGGCGCATCTGTCAACTACACAATGATTATGGCCATCTTCCAATAGAGCCTCTGCATTCCACATCCTGCTCTTGGCATTTCTCCAAATGGGGCATGGACATTGTTGGCCCAATCAACCCATCTTCTGCCAAGGGACATCGATATATCCTTGCTATTATTGATTACTTTTCAGAATGGGCCAAGGTTGTTGCACTACGTGAAATAAAGGCCTCTAACATAGTCTAGTTTATATGGGTTCACCTCAATACAAATATGGAGTCCTAGATCGGATCATCACTGACAACGGCTAACATTTTATTAGCTGGCCCATTTCTCAACTCATGGACAAAGATCACATTGAGCTGGAGTATTCATCTAGATACTATCGTCAGGTTAATGGCTTGGTGGAAGCATTCAACAAAAATCTATGAAAAAACATGAAAAATATGGTATCTAAACATAAGAAGGACTAGCATGAACACCTTCTTGAAGCACTCTAGGCTTATAGGATCATGTTCTAAACCTCAACATAGGCAACTCCATACTTCCTAATGTTTGGGGAAAAGTCTATCTTACCTATTGAAGTCCAAGTCCCATCTTTGCAGGTCGCAATACAAAAAGGCCTAACCGATGCAGAAGTAGCCAAGATTAGACTTTCAGAGCTAGAAACTCTTGATGAACTTAGACTCACCACCCAGCAGAACCTAGAGTTATATCAAGCTCGCATGTCCCGAGCATACAACAAGAAGGTCAAACTTTATTCCTTCACCAAAGGTGAGCTCATCCTCACTACCCCCTCCCCACTCGATCCAAATAGGAAAAAGGAAGGCAAGTTTGTGACTAAATGGGATGACCCTTATGCCATTGAAAAAGCCTAGCCGCATGGAGCTTATCTTCTCTGAGACATCGAAGGTAACCAAATCCTCCAATCACAAATGCCCGCTTCCTAAAGAAATATTATCCTTAAAAATGTTATTTGCTTTAGTGAACTACATCAGTTTGATCCTGTTAGAAATAGGTACATAGGTAGTCTGAGCTTAATATCTCAGATGTAAGCACAAGCTTTAAAAAAAAAAGAGCGTCGATCTCATTGAAAACCAACAATGGCAATGGGATGCAATAACAAGGCAGCCCTAGTCTTAGGTTCAGGGATCCTAAGGGAAAAAAAGGATAAAATAAATAAATATGCATGATGGAAAGGACATGGTGAAAACATTCATCGGCATTGCGAGTAATAGAATCCAATCATGGCAAGATCAAACTATCGTCGATTTCGTCGAAAACCAGCAATGGCAACGAGATGCAAAAATTAGGTAAATCCCAAACCTAGTGGGCTATCACTAAGGGGAAAAAGGGGCATATTTACCCAAAATCCCATAATCGAACTACAATATAGCTTGATCCTATTAAAGGGTATGCAGGTAGTCTATCATATGATAGATGCAACCCTATCATCACCAAACCCCCCCCTCTTTCAAGAACTATGTCATTGCCCAACATTGCTCCATGACATACTTCTCGAGGGGGGTACAAAGGCTCATATACCCTTCAACCTTCGCATCCAGATAGCAAAAAGAAAGAAAAATGTTGCATCACCTACGTCAAAGAGGGACAAGGAGAAAATATAGGCAAACTAAATTAACTATCAACCACAAAAAGCAAGGAATTAAAATTGTTTCTCAACCATATATTAAGCAATTAAAATTATTTGCAAGCCATTTACATGGAATAATATGTCAACAAAAAGGAAGAGAAAGAAAAAAAGAACAATTAAAATTGTTTCCGAACCACAAAGGTTAAAATTGTTTGTTGGCCATTTATATGGCACTATATGTCAAAGAAAATTCATAAAACCACAACAACGTGCACCCAACAGTGCGTCCCAAATCATCTTCCACTTCCTCCTTTACCTTGTCCTTGGGCCTAATGAAATCATTGAGCTTCTCATGAACATCTAACAATATCTTTGCATGCCCATCCACGATGCCGTGAGTTGCGTTAGCTTCCGCCTTAGCCAGAATACTCTGGTACATAGCCTCTATAGAATGATCATCGTTCGGGTCATATGGCATGTCCCTAAGCTTAGCCTTGCATTGGTCCACCATGGAAAAGGCAGGGCGAAGTGACCTATCCGCCTAATCCATGAAGTTCTTATGGGCCTCCATGCGATTCATCGCCTTGTCGAAGCGATCCTTGAGCACTTCCATCTTAACCATAAGAGCATTAGCCTCACTTGGAAGCCCGACAAGTTCCTCAAACACTCAGTCTTGTTGGGACATCAAATCGACTATCTTGATTTCCTCTTCTTATAGACGCGGGTGGACGCCATCCACTAGCCCTTTCAACAACAATTTGCCTTTACCTCAACCACCTCAGAAGGGATGTTGAGTAGATGCTCCACAGTTCCCTTAAACTTTGTGTTCTGTATGCGGGCCTCAGTGCAATCTATGCTGCCCATGATTTCCTCCCAGACATAAGATATGTCAGCATCCTCGACAGGAAGGGCAATGAGGCAATGGATAAGAGCATTTCGTTCTTTATGAGCTTGATTTTCTCGCCCTTCTAGCTCAGCAGGGGTAAGGCCCACTATCACTTATGCAAAACAAACTACGTATGAGATAGTACGACTAAAGGAAGCTTGCGAGAGTGGACAAGAAGAGAAATCTCCACCTTGGTCGAATAAAGGAGCTGGGCCCTTCACAGATTGATTAGAGTAAGAGGAAAACACAACTCGGGCATCCCCTAGTGCTACAATAGGAGCAGGGACTCATTGTCTCACCTAAGACTTCATGAATATCCTTTACATTGGTGGCACAGACGATTCACCGACCTCTGGAATGTTGGATGACCTTCTCTTAGGAGTGGATTGAGGAAATACAAGTAACACTTGAATAAAATTTTCAGATATAAATTTGGCCGAGATACCTTACGAAGAATAGGTCCTCACAAAGAAGTAAAATTCCTCGCAAATAGTAAGTCCTCATGAGACTTTCTATGTCCCCACAGCTCAATCAACTCACAAAGAGGGAGAGCCATGAGGTTATACCCCGTAGTTCAATCAACCTCAAAGAGGGAGGACCACAGAGTAAACCTATAGGGCAAATCGATTATGGTCTTATAAGTCCAACTCACTAACCAAATCAATCTCCGGAATGAAACTAGCACCGGAAAAGATAATGAAAAGCAATTTTTCATAAACTGGTTAAAACACATTCTAAGTCGCCTAAAATCAGGACTAAAACAGTCACCAGTCCAAGATGATCCCTTCATTCATATCAGAAGGACTCCAAAGTTAAAAAAGAGTTTAATAAAACCCAAATTTTTCTTCAAGAATCCAAAAACTGAACAAGAACAGCAAACCGGCGAAAAATCTTTCATGGCATACGTATCAAAACAAATAAAAAGCATAGATGAAGATTCTTACCCAAAAATATTCAAAAGATTGGTGGCTTGGAGTAGAGGAAATGCACGAATACAACGAAATTTCAATAACGTTGCTCTAAGAAAACAGGTGGTTGTAGAATTGAAGGAAGAAGACAAAACCAAAAACATTTATAAAGAAAAGGGCAGACATGTCTTTTCATATCTACATAGGAAAGGAACGCATCATAAAAGGGGGAGAAATACGAAGTGGCACACTTCTTCCCTATAACGACTACAAATGTCCCTTCGCGAAGATAACCATTTCGTAAAGAAAGGTCCCTCGTTAAGAGAAGGTAATGTTTGCAAAGGAAAGCCTTGCCTCGTGAGATATGTTCTCTTGTGAACACAAAAAAGGGGTCCCTCACAAAGGATAGTTCCTCGCGAACGTGATAAAAAAAATTTCATGCATACGGCCTTCATAATGTCAAAATCATCTGGCTCTTATAAAGTCAGTCTCACATGACCTTCATAATGTCAAAATCATCTGACTCTGATAAGGTCAATCTCACATGATTCTCATAATGTCAAAATTAATCTGACTCTGATAAGGTCAGTTTCATATGACCTTCATAATGTCAAAATCATCGAACACTGATAAACTAAGTCTCATACAACTCTCATAAAGTCAAAAACCACCTAGCCCTGATAAAGGTAGTTTCATATGACTTTTACGATGTTAAAAACACTTAACCTTGATAAGGTCAATTTCACCCGACTCTGATAATGTTAGTACCATTTGACTCACGTCCAGACATCACCATATTAGACCCAGTATGACTCTTACAATGTCAGTATAACTGGATTCTGATGATGTCACCAATCATGTGATCCTGAAAGTGCTAGTCTCGTATAACTTATAATGTCAATCACAGATGGCTCTTGTAATGTCGGCACTAGGACACATAGTCAACAAACACACCTGGGATGATATCTCATGCCTAAGCATGAATCCCACATAACCAGCCATATTTTGGTTAAATTATCAGGAAATCTCTGAGAATACACCTCGAACAAATCATAGGTAAGTGAGGGCTGCAAATTAACATTGACAGGATAAAATAAGGAGAGATAAGAAGAGAAAGGCAGAAATTTTATTAATATTCCAAAAGTACAAATGTTATTTGACCATTATAAAGGAAAATTGCTTCACCATCATTGAGGGGGAGCTTAAAAGAGGTACGGCGACTCCTAGATACTAACTGATAGTGGTTTAAGAGGTCCTGCTTCCGTCCATTGATTCCCATAGCCTTGGCTCGAGAGCGTGCTGCATCTGTCTTTATGATGGCCAAATTCTGCCTCACTTCCTCACGCTCAAATACTAAGGCCGCACATTCCCTATACGCTTCTCAATGAGGTTGATATTCCCTTCGATGCACTTAACCTTCTCAGCAATCTGCACATGTAAGGCCTTGTCCTTTTAAGCAAAGTTGTAACCAGTTCTTCCTTCTCATGGGCCACACGATAAGGTGAGTTTGTGCAGGCTTCTTAAGTACTCCTTCTAATGAAACACCTTCCATGAGAGCATCAAAGTATACTTCTATGGCATGACGCACACCCTCACTGTGAACATCTTGCTCTATCAGTGATAAGGCTGCAAGAATGTTAGTGTGAATAGTGGGAAGATCTGGCATCTCTAGCCCAATTTTGGCCACATCATCTAAGAGTTACCCCCTTATTTCGTAGCCATGTTCAATCTTGTAAGTTGTCATTCTCCCGGAAAAAGTGGCAAGATTAGGAAGAACAATGGGCATGTCTTAAAAAAAAAGATGATTGTTGATAAAAAAAGGCAGCAGAATTATAAAAATTGAAATATGAAAAGAGATGCTCACCATCCCAAGTATCAGGAACATCAATATTGACCGCCGGCACCATTGCCTCGATATTTGGTAAAAACAAAGAATCATTAGGAACTTTGGCATGATGACAAATGTGAAGAGAAAATGGGAATAAAAGTATAGCATATTTACCCTCTGTAACATTAATTGTAGAATCTTTATCCAACCCTGATTAAGATGGCTCATCAGTATCCCCTTCCGTTGCAAGAGCAACAATCTTAATATCACGAAATTCATCCAGGACTCAATCAACGGCATGTAAAAAACCCCATTTTCCCCAATATGCCATCAACAATAAGTCTAGGGCTATCATCAGTCATCTCTACATCATCTTCTCCTCCCTCAAGCATGTCAACGCTCATATGTTGATCATCAACCTGTTCCAAAATTGTCATCACTTCAACAAGATGTTCAACTATGTTTTCAGAATCCATTGGGATTTCCATTTGAATATTATCATGAAGAACATTAGTCATATTTGTTGGAACAGTCTCGGACATGGGAGGCTTAGCGCGTGATTGTTCAACCAATGGCATCTCAACAATGGGTGTCAACACGATGGATCCGGTTGTAGTCATGAAATGATCAATAGACTGCTCTAAGGACAAACGGGTTTGGGACTGACCCTAATAAGTGCATGTTCGTGAAGGGAATTGCTAAAATTACCCTCATTTGGAATTTTCTCTGCCTCAACAATCCTTGTCTATATAGTAAGGACTTGAATGGTTGGACCCGCACCAGTCTGGTCACCTTCAATCAGGCTCATGTTTACATCATTTGCCTCCCCAGTCTTTTCGCCTGGCGGAGGACTTTGGGTGTTCTGCTCCTCTTGTACAAAGACTGTCATGTTATCTGTGGCCTCCCGCAAAGGTGGAACTTCTAAAGACTCTTCTTAAGCCATGCTCAAATCAAAGTCAGGAGGAAGGAGGGTCACATTCTCAATAGGTGCCTCTGTTTTATTCTCAATGATTGTCTCTTCCTCAACAATAGTTTTCAATAGAGAAGGAGGTGTAACAACTTCCTCAACCATGTTAGTCCTTGACTCAATATTCACAATTGCGTCCCTTTCAACGTTTACTACTAGTGTTTCAGAAGATGGAGGTTCAGTTCCTATGTTGTCCACAAAAAGAAAGGAAAGAAGAGTCAGACTATTGAGAAATAAAACTGTACACAAAGAAAGATGAGATTCAAAACCTTGTCAGTTATGGCAGAATTTGGGGTCGCAAAGATGCATCCTGACACCAGAATTTCTTCTGTGTCTACCTTTGTGTTGGTAGCTCTAGATGAGCCACCCACCTCATATGCATTCCCCATGGGACCATAAGGAAATAATCGGTTAGCTTCTATAGTCTTTTTTGACAATTCAATTGCCTTGCATACCTACTCATCATCTTGATCTTCTGTTAACATGGCTGAATCAACACCACCTTGATCCCTTAAAGATAATGCGATGGCTTTCGCAGTATCAAGAAATTTGTCAATATCTCCCTCTACATGTTGGTCCTCTTAGACACTTTCATCTTGAAATCTCATAAGGACCGAGGAAAGAGTATCGACAGTCAATGTGCCCATCTCTAACTGATTTGGAAGACGTTGACTTCCTTCATGAGATATCCCCAGCACTTCTTATATGATATCCGCCCTCCTCCTACAAGCCAAATAGGTATATGCTTCCCCGACCTTCTTTATAGCCAAAATCGGTTACCTAGCATGCCAAAACTGTCTAAGCTCTTGAGTACCCACAACTTTAGAAGAATCCTCCATAGTTTTAGAATATGGCAAAGTCTAGGAGACCTTCTTCTTTCCATGGTAGACAGTAAGGAGGTTCGCCTCTCTAACAAATTCTGCAACTAAGGAAAAGGAGATCCTAATGGTTCATTGGAAGGTCAAGATAAGATAGGGCTGGCAATACTAGTTTCTTTTAACAGTGAAGACATCCTTCCCAGTAATTGTTGATCTGTTTAAGTATCGATGTCACTAAGGAAATTTGCTATATCTAGAGGTGCTTCAGGAGTAGGTGATGACATTCATTCTATAAAGTCGGCATCATGCACAGAGGGAGTCATCTCAGTCAACGATTTATCGACAAAGTTGTCACCACCAGTGTTGTCAATCTCATTATACAAATATTCCAATTCTTGATCATCTTCATCACTAGAAGAGCTAACAATTGACTTCTTCTTCTTCTTCTTAGATTTTCCACGAACACTCTTCTTCTTCTTTGCAAGAGATGCGTCAAAAGAATCCTTGTCATGATGGGATTTCCCCTTCTTCTCTGTGGCAACCTTCACCACAACAAGGTTTGAAGAATACTGGGCCAGTCTCTTATTCAAGGTTGTACCAACATGAACGTCGCATTTTTTGTCATTAATAGTTATACTAGAATTCTCAAACTCCTTGATTCTCTCACAAACTAAGAAGTTTCGACAAGAATTATACCACCAACGGGTAAAAGCACCATAAAAAAGCATGGGTCTTTCCAGCTTAAATGGAGTTTGAGCAGTGCTACCAGTGTTTGACCTCACAAAATATAAATAGGCTTATTTCAATACCCGTTTATCTTTGGTGAAGCCTTGACCTTGCAAATCGGGAGGAAGATTCCAAAGCGCTTGATAGCATGCAAACTAATGGGTCATTCTATGCAGGTTGTATGGCTTTACATAGGAATAGTTCTCCTGATGCCACGCTCATCTCCCGCTTTTGAGAGAGAGAAAATATATCAGTTACAAGCCTTCCAATGACCCATTGTCAGTCAAAGTCTTCTCCTTAATGAGGTCATACCTAGGAAGGAAATTAAAGTTCTCTTTAAACAAGAACTTCGCAAATAACATGTTGGACAGCAATATGGTCTAAGTCCTTAATATTATTCAGTATAGCCTCCTTGGGAATGCATAACTCCCGCCTATGGTATGTATTGACAAAATGAAGGGATATCCAACCCAACAAACATCGCATGGGGAAGTATGTATTTTTGCTCCTAAGCTACTAACTCTTCAAACCATGAGTCACGATTTCCCTCATATTGTTGAATAGAAAACACAAAGCAGTAGGCGCTATACAGAATCGTAGAACCATGGCTAGATTCTTGACAGTAATAAAGGTGTTGGCTCTTACTTTCTCACCCCATGGCATGCAAAGGGGAAGTTGGTAAGCAAACATACATACCAGCCAAAAACACTTCTTACTCCAATCCTGCCTTCCTTATCTAATTTTTTGTGCTAGAAGAATCATGTTTGGGTTTCTTGCCATCTGACTTCTTTTCTGGAATCGTCTCAACAAAATGGTTAATCCAAGAGCCTTAAAAAACTTTGTCTATATTCAGATGAGCATAAATCTTAAAGAGATATTGAGTATGTTGTGGCAATTGCTCAATCTCTCAATTTGAAGGAATATACTCCGCGTACAATTTTCCCATAAAAGGTAATCCTAAAACAACAAAAAATTCCCATAAAGTGATGCCGACTTCCCCATAACCAATAAAGAAAGTGTTGGTTACTAGACACCAGCAAGACAGAGCTTTGAGCACTATGCTTGTCTGTAACAGCCACCGACACTCTAATCGCCTCACCCATCGACACACTTGCAATATCCTCAAGATATGTGGTAAGGCATGTCTCTACAAAGGCCTCCCATCTGCCATCATTGGTGAAGTTGGAAGAACCCCTTGTGGGCCTCGGATTTTGCATGATGGGTGAACTTCTTAGAAAAGGGGTTCACTCATCATGGGTCTAACCAACAATGACAAGGAGTCGTCACCAGTCATTTTTAAGATGTGACTAAACATCTATTTTTAAAAACAAAATCAGTTTTCATTTTAAAAATTGATTTTGAAATATTTTACTCCATTTTGGCCGGGCTACATAGAGGCTTATGGGTAAGCGGTTTGGTTATGAACCAGGGAAGGTGTTAGGCACCCTGGTCCACTCACATACACGGTTACCTACTTAAACAGGTTCAACTCTAGGGTCTATTTTCTATTTATGGTGAGTGCATTAGTGTATCTAATTTTGAAAATGTGTCATGCATGT
>JAOXJP010141787.1:0-13334 GCA_025762735.1 Platanus orientalis | reverse complement strand
GCGAGAGAGAGAGAGAGGAGTGGATCTGATCCTCTTATCTTATGCTCCTCTCTGCATCCTGTCAGGGGGAGGGCACTTCGGCACCGACAAGTGAAATGCAACCCCAAAAAGTGGCAATCACTTGTCGGTGCTGATGTGCCCGCCCCCTGACAGGGGGCAGAGAGGAACATAAGATAAGAGGAGCGGATACAATCCACTCTCTATATCTATTGTTTGGCTAATGTAAATAGATAGTAATAATTAAATTTATAAAAAGAAACAAATCAAATAGCCTTGGATTCATTGTAAAAGTTGGGAGTAAACCAAGAGTGACCAACGTCATGACGTATATCTAGGGTTGGGCATGGGCTGGGCCATGATAAGTCTGGGCCCGGATTGGGTCTGAATTTTTTAATATTTAGGCCTGAGCCTCCTGGCCCTAATTATTTTCTCAGGCCTTGAGCTGGCCCATCAATTTCAAAAACATTAATAATTGTAATAAGACTCAAACTTAAGACCTATTAGTAGTATATAGACATTCTAATATGAGAAGTTGTTGGTTTTAAAAGGCTTAGTAAATTATATATTTAAGTTCTATAAATTGAATATTATAAACATTTTATGAACGACATTCTTTCCAATTGAACTATAAAAGCTTAACAATTTTAAAAGGCATAGAAATATATATATATAACTTTGGGTCTTGGGCGAAGGTAACCCGAGCCTGGCTCTATCAAATGTTTGGCCTTCAATCTTGGGTCCAGGCCCTTCTAGGGCCGATATTTTTTGGGCTAATTTATAGGCTGAGTTTGGGCTAGGCTTGGGCTGGTCCAACCCATGCCCACCCCTACGCATACCATAGGCTGAATAATTATATGTTTTTGAATTTGATGCCTCTTTTTGGGAACTTGTTTTTTGAATCAAGCGCTTTTGTTGATGCTTTTTACTAGGGGTGGCCATAGGCCAGGCCATGGTAGACCTGAGCCTAGGCCTAGAGTTTTAACATTTGTTAATATTTAGGTCCAAGTCTGATCCTATTGATTTCATTGGGAGTCAGGTTACCCCATGAATTTTACAATATATTAATATTGAAATTGAGGTTTGAATTTAAGATCCACTAAGTAATATAATAATGTTCTAATTAATTGAGTTATAAGATTATATTAGTTTTTAAAAGGTTAGAAAACTATATATTTAAATTATAAGAATTGTTTACTATAAAAACCATTGATTTCATTAAGAATCAAACCCAAGGCTTTTTGCAAAAAGAAAAAAACTTTTTTACCAATTGAATTATGAAATATTGAAAAGTTTGAAAGACTTAATAAATTACATATATATATATATATATATATATATATATATATAAGTTTGGGCCTCAGGCCGGGCGGAGATAAGCCCAAGACTGACCCTAAAAAAAGTTTAGGTCTCGGGCAAAACCCAGTTCAGGTTGGCCTAGACCCATGCTCACCCCTACTTTTTACCCTATACAAACCTTGTGTTAGCCTATGGTGAGCTGAGCCTAAGTAGAATTTGAGTTTTAAGCTCATTACGAGCTTGAGCTTGATCCTTGTGTGATGATCCTAAACTAAGCTTGGCAAAACTTTACTTGTTGACATCCCTAAATTATGCTAGTTGTTCGATTACATGTAGGGGTGGCAACGAGCAGAGTTGAGTCGAGCTTTGCCTAGCTCAACTCGGGCTCGTCACATGAAAACAAAGCTTAGGCTCGTGACGAGCCTGAGTTGTCAAGCTCAGGCTTGTAAAAGTATGCTAGCTCGGTTCAACTCGCTAGGAAAAGAAAATAGAAAACAAAATAATTAATTTTTAAAAGATGAAAATGACTGTAAGATCGTCTTCTTTCTATTTCTCATGCCTTATCGTATCTTTGTGATCGTCATGGATGTTTGCCACTTCTTTCAGACGTTCAAACACATTTGTGCCTTGTGGTGAGCTTTGTTCTTGGAGTAGTGTTCAATTATATCATGGTAAAGCTAAATCCATATTTTCTCTCAATGTTTCCACCAGCCTGTTGAAGTTTTTCCCGAAAACATGGATGACAGAGAACATTGTCAATTTATCATTCAAACTTACATCTTTGCCACCTCCGGCATCTCCTTTAATGGTTTTTTTTTTTTTTTTTTTTATTTCTTCGTTTTATTCTCTCCCTCTCTTTTTTAAAACCACCATTGGTTTTTATGTTCTTGTCGTCTTCTACTTGGTTATTAGTTGTCGAGCTATGAGGCCATCTCCACTTATTGTGGCCAACAACCAATCTATTGTAATTTAAGCAACATCAATCTATTATTCTTTCCTCTTCCTTTATACTTACATTGACTAACTCCCCTCTATAATTATATTGGAAAAGAAAAATCCAAAACCAAATACCAGTTACAAGATGGTTTGTACATATGAGGGTCTCGGTTTAGGTTATTATTATAAAATTTATTTTTTGTTTTGCTTTTTTGCTTTTGTATTTTTTAGGTTCGGAAGAATTGACCACCACCACAACAACAACAACAACAAACAACCTTATCCCAACTATTTGGGATCAGCTACACGAATCTTATTCAGCCATTCCGCTCTGTTTATAGTCATATATGTCATTACATTACAAGCTGCCATGTCTCTCCTTACTACCTCCACCCAGGTCAATTTTGGCCTTCCTCTAGTCCTTCTAGCACCTTTAATTTGTATCTTGGAAGAACTGACCACTTTTTGAAATTACCATCTGCAAGTCTATTCTCAAGTCGTATAAAAAAAAAGTCCATTATCAAGTCTCTTCCACTTTAATGTCAGTCCTCTTCCTGACATCTTTCAAACCTTTTTGTTTACAGGTAATAAATGAATCAAAACTAACAATTTCACCTAGAAAAAATGGTTGTTGTGATGACACACCCATGTAAGATTGACACATATTGGTTTTTTGAATTTGATGTCAATTTGAGACTCTTACTTTTTCAATTGAACAATTTTTTGGACGTTTTTGACCACAACACAACACATGTCGGCTCGTAAATCACCATAAACACTACAAGGACTCTTGGGGTTTTAGATACGGCAAAGTACTTGTCTCTCTGACAGGGTGTCTTTGTTTTATCAAATATTTGATTTTTTATTTTATATTCATATTATGTAACATTTTTAAATATAAATATAATATACTAGGCTCAAGCTCATTTATAAAACGAGCTCAAATCCAAGCTCAAGCTCAACTCGTTGAGCTTAAAATGAGGCTTGACGAGTCGAGCGAACTTAGCTCATTGCCACCCCTAATTACATGTGAAGGTTTGCTTGAGAGAAATGGAAAGAGAAGGATCACCTTGTTTAATGTTTTAAATGCTACAATACTAAATTACCCTCATAATTTAGCAAGTGCATGCTAGTTATTTAGTCCCATTTCTTAATATTATGATCTGAAGATGGGCTGCAATCTCATTTTAGACCAAATTGCACTATCAATATGGAGACTGTAGCCCAAATTGCAGATCAAACGGACTGCTAATTGTGAATTGGGTCAGGTTCTTGTCAACCCAAAATTAGATCATTAACCATTGTATACTTCCTATTTGGCTTTGTTTGGTTAAACTTATAACTGGCTTTTGACTTAGAGAAATAGGTTATTTATTTATATTTATAGGGTTTGATCCATCCAAATTCCCCCATAAGTCAATGGCTCAACTTATCTAATAAGTTGTTGGATCCCAACTTAAAAATAAGTTGACTCTCCTCTCTCTCACACTTATAACTTATGCATAAGTAACTTTTTAATTTTCAAACCAAACACAAAAATATACAAACTCATGACTTTAGAGTGCTAGAAATCATAAGTTGTTGTAAATAAGTTTATCCAAACGCTACTTAAGAGAAGATGGATCCAGCTGGTTCAAACCCAAAATTAGCTGCAACATTTCTTACAACATTAAAACAAAAAACATTTCTTCTTCCATCCGGTCTTTTTATTATTATTATTATTATTTAAGGAGGAAAATGTTCTGTGAAGAAAATGTGTCTATAGTGTCTATGGTGAATTATAAGTTGACAAGTGTTGTGTTGAGGGTTAAAATGGTCCTAAAAAGCAGTTGGGATTAGGTACGAATGAAGTCCGTACTAATGCATGTGAACAGCACCAAGGGTCTGACACATCAGTGCCGAAAAGTGACTTACACATTTTGGGGGATGCTTATCACTTTTCAGCGCTGATGTGTTTGTTCCCTGGCACCATTGGCATGCCTCGGTACAAACATCGTTTGTACCTAATCTTCTCGGCCTAAAAAATGTTCTGTTGAAAAAGTAGGTGTTCAAAAGAAGACCAAAATAACAAACAAAAAAAAAAAAAAAACATCATGTGTCAATCAATGACACGCATATAGAGGTCTGTATCCACACAGACAACGGCATTTTATACTTGAGAGCTCCTATGATTTAATCCATTGGGCTTTTTATGGCTTAGCTGTTAATGGTTTTAGATCAATTAGTGATGATGGGTTGTAGTGATAGTAGCTATAGAGAGCATCATCGCAATGAGGACAGCTTGGGTTCTCGTCCTTAGGTCAAAACCATGGGATTATAATCTTTGATCTCAACAATTCAAATTAGGATAAAAGATTCTAATTTGATGGGTTTGATATAAGATATGCAAGTCTAGTTTTGGAAAACTAGGTATTATATTCTCAATCACTAAACAAACAAGGAAGAGCATTAGGGCAAGTAGAACGTGGACTAAAACTTGTTTTGACCAATGATTACTCCATCATAAACCATGGTTAATCTACTTTTGACAAAAAAATAACTTCTCTAAAAAGCACTGAAATATATCTAGGATGCTAGGAGATGGGGACAAATGTTCTATTCCCAAATTGTGTCTGGGAACATGGGGGAATAGAAAGTTTGGGAATAGAACAGTTTCTCCCCTTGGAGAGATAAATAAAATTAAATTATGTGGTTTTCTTCCTTTAATTATCTTGTCCCCTCATCAAATAACTTAAGTCCTGCATAGTTTGAGAAAGACGAGAAACTAGTCAAGAATAGGTAGATGAAATGCCAACTCTTAGGAAAGATCAAATAAAATTATTTAGCCACACGTGTTGTGATAAGGAACTGACACGTGTAAGGGAAACAGACCGTTAAAAAGTGGGAAAGGAAGAAGTGGAGGGAGAGGGAGGGGCAATTTAACCATTTTAAAAAACATTTTAAAGCTATTTTATAATATTAAAAGCACGACATGTCATGCATAGGAAAGAACTTCAACCCTTCTCTCAAAATTTTTTCTTGCAACAGATCCGGATTCTTTGAAAGATGGATTACGTGGAATAGCTTATGCAGCATCTTTAATGCATAGCAGCATACACAGAGCATAAGTGGATTGTATCCGCTCCTCTTATCATCTGCTCCTTTCTGCAACCTGTCAGGGGGAGGGCACATCAGCGCAGGTGCAGAGAGGAGCAGATGATAAGAGGAGCGGATACAATCCACTCTCAGCATTAAAGATGTTTTGTACCCGTGTTCCCACACAATGGGTTGGGTGTATAAGCTTAAAACAGTAAAAACAAATTTCAAATGAAAGAGTGGGTATTCAAAAAACAATTGGAAGAAAATGTTCTGTGATGACAGAGTGTATGTAGTGGTTCTGGTGAATTATAAGCTGACACATGATATGTTTGGGGTTCAAGAAAGTGCTCAGGTGTAAGAAAAGAGGGAAGAAAATGTTCTGTGACGACAAAGTGTCTGGAGTGTTTGTGAATTATAAGCAACGCATGATGTGTTTGGGTTTCAAAATAGTGATCGGTGTAAAGACACCAAATTTAAACTCACATCATGTGTCAATCAATGGCATGTCTAAATAGGCCTGTGTCAACACAGACAATCATTCTCCAAAACAATTTTCAAATGAAAAAGTAGTATTCATAATTGAAGAAAAGTGGATTTCTTTTGTGAAAAAGTGCCTGGCAATCTTAAAACGAAAAACGCTCAATACTAGATATAACAAGTGGTTTTTTGCTTTTTTATACCACATGTCAATCAGCACTTGATGCAAAAGGGTCGCATTCTTGCAGTAGGAAATCCACTCTAAAAATAGTGATGTATAGGGTTAAAACCTTAAGGATAAAAAAAAAAAAGATATGGATCTCCTGCAGCCAAATTTGTTTGTCCCCACACCACAGGTTGACACATTTTTAAAATTTTTTTTTATAAATTTGGTGCCTTTTTTAGGTTCCTACCTTTCCATTTGAATACTTTTTCGGAAAAAATGTTCCAGGATTTGCCGTCTACAATGGTGTCCAAGATATCATGAGTCTTTAAATGGAATAAAATGGATGGAACTTTGTTAAAATTTTAAAGTCCCGCTCATTTTATTCCATGTGAAACCCCATGGTGTCTTGGACACTAGGATGGTTTTAACCTTATGTATCCCAAAATAAATACCTACTTCATTTGAAAATTATTTTTATGTTTTAACTTTATATTGTTAATGTAAATTATCAATTCTATAAATTGGAAAGTACATTGAATGGTAGATTAGGCATGTGGTGAGTTTATTGCATATATTAGTCATGTCTATAATTTATATGGTCCCTATGTCAAAGAAATGAAGACACACTCCAAGGACATGAAACCATAAGGAATATACTCCTCTAAGATTGCCAAGGTTCAAGACTTAAAGATTCAAACATCTACATGTTCAAGAAAGATATATCAGAATAAATAAGAGATTAAACACAAAATAATTATACCTAAAAGCCCATTTGAGAGTCAATGGACCAATCCATGCCTTATGCATAAGACCTATAGTGAATTAGAATCATTTTAAGGCCAAATGATAGAAAAACAGGAGAGTTGAATTGATCCGAGGGGGTCAGATCAATCCAAATTTATTGGATTGATCCGCCACTTAATGGATTCATCCGAGGGCAATTGGATCCATCCGAGGGCAATCGGATCCTATTAGATCAATCCGAGATTGTTCGGGTGGTCATTTTATATACTGACTATGCAATCAGATCCATTCGATATCACAAAAATTCAAAAAAAAATAAGGGTTTCGAAGGCTGTAATTTTTTCATGATTGAGAATGATGTCAGATCAAGGGTGTACAACTATGCTCATCATCTATAAGTATAAGAAAGTCCCAAATGAGCTATCTAACACACACAAAGGAACTTTAAGAAAGAACAAGAACATTCAATTCTCCCAACTGTTATTAGCTCACATTGATGAGGTTTCATTGAAGAATCAAGAACAAGTGCCATCAAACTGTTTTCCTAGTACTCATTCTTTAAAAAATATAAAGGAGGAAACAAGAGGAAGGTTTACTCCTAAATAAACTCTAGTTTGAAGCTCCAAGAAATGAGGAGACAACTCTTGAAAGCTTGGTGGAAAGTTAAAACAAATTAACTCTACAAGGAGTAACCACCAACAAATGCAAGTAAACAATACACCAATCTTCAAGAGGTAATTCACATTAACTTCATTTTAATTAATACTATAGCACTATCGTCAAAGACACTGGTAGTATAGCCCAAAATCCTACTGAAAATAGACGTCACACTCGTAAAAAACACCAAGTGTAAAACTTGTAAGTGATTAAAGTAATCACTAATATGTAAATAGCTTACGTTTTATCTAATTTTAAATTTGATTGCATTGTAACAATTTTAATAAAATTATAGTTCGGTAGTCAATTTTTGATAGTGGACATAAACTGTTGTGCCAAACCACTATAAATATTGTGTTTTGTACATAGTTTTGTAAACCAAACTAGTTATTAAACCAATAAAGTGAGTAGTTCGGGTTCAATTGTTGGTTTACATGGTTTGACCGCGGTTCACGTAAACATAAAAAAATGTTATATAATCTTTTTTGAAGAAAAAAAAATACAATTCATGCTACCTTAAGAAGCTTAATAAATGGGAAAGGATATCCAACACCCAATTTATTTGTCTCCCCATATCCCCACACACAAATGATGGTTGTATAGGGTTAAAGCCATAAAAACGGTTTTAAAATGAAAAATAAGTACCATATAAAGGGGTTTAATGGGTGAAAATTGTAATAAAAAAACACGTATTCAAATGAAAAGAATACATAGTTAAAAGAGGCACCAAATTCCAAAAATAAAAAAAATACACATATTAACCTCTGATATAGGAACAAGAGAGGACAAACAAATTTGGATGCATGAGATCTTTTCTCTTAAAACAATCGTTCTAAACTTTTCAATTAAAAATAGAAGGTATTTTGTGTAAAAAAGTCAAAGAACATAATATGGTTGAAGTGTTTTTCTTGATAAAAGTTAAAAGTGAAGGTTGCTTGATTTTACAATGAGATAGAAATAGAAAATGACAAAATAGAAATGATTCATTGCTTACATTTCCCATAAGCAAATCAATGTTATCCGGTTTTAGAAAAATGTTAAAAACCGGTTGGTTAGGTGTATCACCCGGTTTTGATGGGTTTTGACGGTTTTGTCCGATTTTTTTATACCATTTGGTTTGGTTTTTAGGATTGTCAGACAATATAGTTGGCCGGTTCTAGTTAAACTGATCCGGTTCTCATTGGTTGTGTGTTGAATGCTTGTGATGTATGTGATTATCTTTTCCTCTACATGGCATGACTTATTCAGCATTTATTTTATAATTTTTCGTACATACAATTAATTAGTAATTCTAACTAATTGAAAGATAAATTTAAAAATTGTCATATCATTGTACTTATAAACCTTAAAAAATTTATTTATAATATTAAATACATTAATTTTCAAATAACATTTAAGGATCTTTAAATTTAAAATTTCAAATGGGAATTAATTAAAAAGAATTTTTAATATATCCTATATTCACCCCCAGGTTAAAATTGAACTTTCATATGTACCTCATCTATTGTTTGTGAAGACATAAGGAGACAGAAAATTTGAGCATAGGAGATCTTTTCTATTAATAATGTGTTTGAATGTAGTTACCAAATTATTAAAAAAAAAAATAATCACGTGTAAATAGGGTTGGCAATTTGTGTTGACAGGTCAGCTCTTGTCATGTCAAGGTAAGTGTTTATGACTATATCAACACTAACCCAACCCATTTATTAATCGTATCAAAATGGGTTGAACCACTTTGACTTGAAACACGTTTAGAGTCAACCCTAACTTGTTAATTTCATGCTGGATTCAAGATGGATTCATGGGTCGTGTCAAACATTGTCACCCCTTCGTGTAAGCCTGTGGTGTGGGATATGGAGGGACAAACAAATTTATGTGTTGAAGATCCTTTCCCTTATTTTTGTGGTAAGCTTGGAGTATTCCCTGTATCCAAAAAGTGCATCACCTATATTTTACTTAGTCAGCTCTTGTCCCTTTCTATAAAAAAGGGGGGTATTGTGGGAATTTAATTGCCTTACGAAGGAAGCAAAGTAGGCAAAAGCTTTCCCTCCTTTCACACACACCCTTGTCACCATCCCCAAACACGTTTGTCCCATTCGGACCGTTGTATTCATCGATCCCCAGAGACACGCTCATTGCCTTGCGATATTTTGAGGTCTCTTAAATTTCTCCTACTTTCTCAACTTCTCTTATGCGATATCTTCCGAATTTCGCTGTTAGCAATTTGTCGTATACCGTTCACGCCATTCACCACTAGATTCGTATCGAATGATGATGTGAAGGATGATTTATGTGACCAGGTGTGACGAGAGCATGGAAATAATGGGTTCGAATCACCTCCGATCTAATGGGAGAGAGATCACTCCATTACCAAGCATGATGCCCTGACAAATGTTATTCGGTTAAGACACTAATACCAGAGTCATCTGAGGTGTTAAGAGTAAATACACATTGAATAAGCATCTATATATCTTTAGGGAAAGGATGTTCTATCCAGGATTTGGTGTCAGATTACCCAAAAAAAAGGATTTGGTGTCCAGGACACTAGAGGATGTTCTTATGGAATAAAATGGATGGGTGATGCATGTTTTGAATATGGAGTATGCATTTTATCCTATATGACGGTCCGTTATGTCCTGGACACCAAATCCCGGACAGAAAATCCTTTCCCATATCCATACTACTATCCGGTTTTTCTTTTATCTTTCCTATTTTTTTAAAGAGTCCACATGGATCTTACTCTTTTTTTCATTCCCTATAATTTCTCTCTACATGGTTATCTTTTTCTTCTCAAGTGTCTTCTCCTTACCAAAAGGATGGTCTCCTATGATTGGAATGGTCCTGTGATAGTTCTAAACATATGCACCTGGCCCCCAAAAAGTGATATGTGACTTTTTTGGGATTTGTGACGTTTTGGGGGTATGCATGCATTTGGGGTCCATCCCACTCATTGGAGACGATCCTAACTCTCTCCCCCATCAATGTGAGATTGTATTGCTCCTAACCTATTGCTATCTCTAACTACTAGTGTAATCGCCTAACGTGGCAATGAAGAAATCTTAATGTGCCATTTTACCAAGTGAGTGAGATAACCTTTTGTACACAGAAACATATTTGCCGTGGTTTTATCTTAGGTGGAAACTCAAAGGACTCATATTCTTTGGGCTGAGGAAAAAGTTAGTCACCATGAGCCGAGAGACAAAAGGGTGTGAGGCCCATACACTCTTTATAGGGCCCACCACCCCATTTGTGTCTCATAGGAACAACATCAGGATTTTTTGGTAGGGGGGCAAAAAAAAAATTAGTTAAAAAAAATGTATAAATATATTAAAGTGTATATCATTTACTCAAAAAAATAATTCTCATTAAAATGTCATTTATAACCATGAACAAATCATATGCAAAAAAGATTATCTACTAAAAATCCATATACAATTATAGTGGCAATTGTTCACAACGAGGCTTCATGTTCTAAAAGTATTAGATGATTTATTAAAAACATCTTTCTCGAAATAAGTGATTAAACAATTATTTATCCAATCATCTCTCATATATATCCCTAACACAGTTAATAAATGGGTTATATTCGGGTTGACCCATATAATCATATACCCTTAACTTAATACCACACCCAACCTACTAACATGAATTGTCATGCCTATTTACGCGTCTTGTACAAAGGATCCACCATCGTCCATGGATTTGAATCATTTCCAATTTGAATGGATTGATATTATGCCAGAACCAACTAGTGCAGATCACACCGATACCAAGCATTGGGTGACATGATGTATGACGAAGGATGCCTTGATTGAGTTCACATCATCTCCAGTCTGACTGAATAGATACCACCCAGTCTTTGTTCAGGATGTGACCAATGCCTGACAAAGGGTATATTGTAATAAATAATACTTATTTATTGTGCATTTACCATAATAATTCTCTCCTTTGACCCATATGTATTAACCTAATTGAAAGTCTGGTTTTTATCCTAAAGGGGGGGGGATGAATAAGATTTATAAAAATTCTTTTAATTAATCTCCACTAAAATTTTAATTTGGTATGATTGTAGATTTTGGAATTTAGTGCACACCAAGATATAGTTCAATTGTTAAAGGTGCAAGTCAATGACAATTCTTAATTTTGATCTTACAATGAGTTTAAATTCCTATTTTATAGCAAATATGAAAGATCATATGAAAGATGTTATCTATGCCATGAAAAGATAGAGACAGGAGACAATTTACACACAAGCAAACACACAACACAATGTTTATAGTGGTTCGGCACTCGGGCCTACAACAACGGAGCTACTAAATTTTATTTAGATTGAATTACATTACAATCAAGGTTAAAATTTCAAAACCTACTACTTGCAAAAGCAAGCTCTACTCCCGATGTCTCCAGCGGGAGCGGTCTATATACCCGGTGTCTCCGGTGGGTATGATCTATACTACTAGTGTCTCCGACAGTAGTGCT
Organism: Platanus orientalis; assembly: GCA_025762735.1. Lineage (NCBI taxonomy): Eukaryota > Viridiplantae > Streptophyta > Magnoliopsida > Proteales > Platanaceae > Platanus > Platanus orientalis. The sequence continues at coordinate 1,501 of JAOXJP010141787.1, read as the reverse complement.
ATAGTCTACACCCGATGTTTTCGACTGGTGCTAAGGTTTCAAAATAAAAATAAATCAATATATATTACCTCATAAGTCTTGTGTATTGCTTGATGCACTTGAAGGTGGTTGCTCTTTTGTTGAGCTTATGTGCCAATAGGTTCCATGAAGCTTTCAAGAGTGCTTCTTGTTTCTTGGAGCTTTTTACAAAGGTTTACTTAGAAGTAAACCTTTCACCTTGCTTCCCTCTACTTGTTCTTCCAATATAGAGTGTTGGGGAAGCACTTAAAGGCTCATTGATCTTCAATCAATACTCATAAGAGTGAGCCTTTAGCAGTTGGGAGGTGTAAATTCTTTAACTCTCTCTCAAAGATTTCTTCTCTTGCTTTGGTGTGATCTTATGGTGTGTTGGAAAGCTTATTTGAACTTCTTTCATACTTATAGGGGACGAGCATAGTCGTGCACCCTTGACATGGCATCTACCCAATGGTCAAAACATCACATATGTAGATATATATATATATTGAATTTTTTGAGATGTCGGATTGATCTGGCTATGTCAAATTGATCTGGCATACTTGGATTGATCCGGTGTCTCAGTCTGAGACACCCGAGCTTTACCAAATCGATCCGGTAAGTAGCGGATCGATCCGCTAAGTGTGGATTGATCCGATTCTCTTGTTTTTTTTGTCATTAAGCCTTAAACTTACTCCTACACACTTGGGGACTTATGTAGGTGGCATGTGTTGGTCCATAAGGCCATATAAAGGGATTTTGTTCTTTTTATTCTAAGTCTACCATATTTTATACTTTTACAAACCTTTTTTGGATTTGATGAACTTCGGGTCTTCGAACCTTGACAATCTTGGGAACGGATCATCCTCGGCTTCAAGTGATTAGAGCTCGTATTTCTTCTTGGAAACCAACCATTCGATGATTATAGACATGACTAAGATATATAATATGCTTATACCATGCCTAATATACCACTCCATGTATTTTACAAATTATGGAGTTGATAATATATATTAACACTAAACACCTTTGTTAGGCCATATTTCATGATTTGATTGGTAGTTTTGTGACATATGTCCATTGAAATTGCTAAGTGCATAATCCTAGAGGGGGGTGAATATGATTTAATTAGATTTTTAATTCTTTTTAATTCCTTTCATCCCAACCTTAATTAGGTGAGTTAGTGATATTCAAGTTTAATTTAACTCACTTAATGTGTTTGGTGCTCAATTGCTAATGATTGCAAATATAGAAATGTAAAGAATAATCACACAAAGATCACACACCAAAACACAAGAATTTATAGTGGTTTAGCCACACTAGGGCCTACATCCACTTTAACTACTCAATTTTATTAATCAATCTTTTACGACAAAGATTATAAGGTATTGAGCTGACCTTTTTAAGTCTCGTGCTTGGTGTCTCTGACAAGCACGATTTTGGTTGTCTCCAATCCAAGGTCTTACAATTTGTCACACAGCGTCTTCGACCGTTGACACAAGGGATA
>JAOXJP010141777.1:0-13334 GCA_025762735.1 Platanus orientalis | reverse complement strand
GGACCAACCTAGTCCAAGCTTTTCTTCCTTCTCTTTCTCTTTCCTTTCTTTCTCTTTCTTTCTCTCTTTTCTTTTCTTTCTTCTCTTTCTCTTTTTCTTTTTTTTGGTCAAGGTTTTTACTCTTCTTTTCCCCTCTATTTGGCCAAATTTGAGGGGAGTTTATAGGTGGGGACTAACAGATGGGGGGCTATGGGGGTGGATGTCATGGAGAGTGGGTCCCATCACCACATATGGTGGTGATGGAGGCAATGTGGAGGGGTTTTAGCCACATGTGTAGAGACATGTGGATAACAGGAGTGTGTGGCTGAGGTGAGGAGGTGAGGGAATGGGTGGTGTAAGGAGAGGGTGAGAAAAGAGTGGTGTAAGGAGAGGGTGAGAAATGGGTGGTGGAGAGGGGGTGTGAGAATGAGTGGTGTAAGGGGAGGGTGAGAAATGGGTGGTGGAGAGGGGGTGTGAGAATGAGTGGTGGAGGTGGGCAAGGGAGCATAGGCTAGGGCTGTCAGGCTCGATATCTTAGCCCCTTATTTAGAATATTCCAAATGAGGGGCTTAGATCTAAAGTAGTTTTAGGGTATTTTAGGGAAAAATGTGTTTTTTTTGAAAAATAATGATTACTTTTCCTCGAAAATATCAACAACATTCTGGGTTTCACTCATTTATTGTCTGGGTGTGCTTTATGGGTTCTATAGCTCTAAATGTTTTAAGGATTATAATTTGTCTACATCTCTTAGATGTTCTAGTCGCAACGCAACTATTGGAATTGGATTCAGAGAGGGGTGGGTAGGTCAAAACTAACTCTAAACCGCTCAAGAATGACTTGTACTTATGCAAAAAGGGAAAAATGGTAAAATTGATTTTGAAATCTAGATATGAAATATGACCTTTGAATTTTGCAAGACACAGGCTCTGACTATTCATGAAACAAATACCTAAGTTAAAATCTATGTCCGAAACCTTAATTTGTCCCAAACTAAATCTCTCATGGAATTGAGATGGACTTTTTCTTTGTCTTAGATGGAAATATTGGGGGTAATGAAATTTTAAGTCTCAGAACTACGAGTTCACAGGACCTGATAGCCTGATAATCTAATACCTGCTGAATTCCCAGGAGGTTCTTGAATGAAGGTCACTTGGCCCAAAAATACAGCCTGGATTTGTGAAGAACTGTGCAATTGGGTTGTGTTTAATCTGTGGATTGACTTGTCTATTAGGGTGTTTATCAAAGATCTTAAAAAATCTTAGAGAATGGGCCTGACCTTGAGAGATTCAAATTCATAGAGAGTTCTCAAAGGTTCACTAAGTGTCCCATGCTGGTATATGTGGTTTTGCTGTGACTTGAGAGAGAATGGGGTGATTAAGGCATATTGGGTTTCTTGGAAGTGCTTATGTGAGTTTTCTTTGGAGATCTCGGGCTTGCCAAGATGGGGCCACTAATTAGTTGAGTTTCTGATCTGTGATGAACTTTTAGGGGTATACCAAAGGTCCATCATTTGTTACAAAATGATTGAGCTTGTTCTGGGGAGATTTGAGAAATTGATATACAATGGCCCTAACAATACTTGAACTTGATTACTAGCCTTGAAGTCTTAGAAAAAAATCAAGAATTAGCCTTTAACTGATTTGAACTTGGCTGTCTGGAGGCTTTTTGGGAACCTATAGTAGGTCAAATATAGCCAAATTTGTCTTTTAAGGGTTTAGGGGAATATTGAGACTTTGGGGTTTTTTGGGTCTCTGGATATCTTGGTTCTTTAGATAGCCTTATAGATGATTAGAATGGGAGGGTACAAGACTTGACTTGGGGCCATTTGGATGACAAGCACAATGTCTAGGGTTTATCGAGGGTTAAATTTTAAGAGAAAATGGGTCTAATAGACAAAAGTTGACATTTTTAAAGGTGTAGGGGTCAAATGGTAATTCTCCAATCATTTGATGCTTCAATGTGGGAAGGCTTATAAAGGTTGGCAAATTCCAAATGAAATGGAGTTGATAAATCAAAACTTGGACCCTCGGAGTCCTAGGGTGCCTTTTTGGGAAAATTAGGGTTTAGCTTAGGTGATCTTTGGATAAAGTTTGGACAACATTATTGTGCTGGCGACTAGAGTATCCATTCAGAATGCTTGATTATCTAAAGTTCAGGGGTGTCTAGAACTTTGCCCTATCCCATGCTGCAATGAACTCATCTGATTCCATTAATTGACCTGAGTCAAAATTTTAGGTGGTGATGGATGCCCCCCTTTGGTATGTGTGGCAAAGCTAAACATTGCAAAGGAAAGAAGCACCTAAATTTTTCCTGAGATAGTACTTTCACTTTTGTATAACTCATGGATAGTAGGTAGGTTGTTTTATAAACCTTTAACTATTTTGGCCAATAAAACTGAAGGGCTAAAATTGGTTTAACCTTCTGGGTTAATGGTTTCTGCAAACATTTTGTCTTTTGAAATGCCTTCTTAGATAGAGAATCCATTAAATAAGCCTTCTGTAAGTCTTTTGAAATGAATCATGATTTTGTCAAATTTTGAGATTGAGTCTTAGCTAATTGGAAGATTAACTATATTTTTGAAAGATAAGATTTATCCATGAGTTATACTTAAGCTAATGGTTATTCCTTTGCCCCTAGTGGTGTTACTATTAGCATATGCACTGTGTCGAGAGACATGTAAGTCATCGACATAGGACACAATTACTTAAAAACCTTGTTAAAAACATTGCAAAAATTCGATTATGCAAAAGTTGTAAATTCATGCAAACCAATATGGTGATCTTAACATTTGTCTTTATTTGTAGCTTTGTTATCTTTTATATATTGGTTTCTTGATTATTTAAAATTTTTTTCTTAATGATTTTTTGCAATGATTATTTGTTGAAATGTGTATGAATGGTTTGTTGGACTTCTTTTATTAAGAGTCATGGTTTTGATTTTTTATGTATCAATCATGATACATAATCTTATGAGACAATTGTATTGTCTATCCCTTTGCCTGTCTTGGACAAAGTTTTTTTATAGAATTCTTATAAGTTTTGGAGCAGATTATAACTTTTGTCCTTGATTTGGACAATAGTTACAATGAATAAGATTCTCATAGTTTATGGAGTTGATTATATCATTTGTCCCCATTTTGGATAAAGGTTACAAATACCATATCTCACATAAATTATGGAATGGACTATATCTTTTGCCCCTATTATGGACAAAATATACAAATGGAGAGACACACAGAGAGATTTTGGGAAGCACTCTCTCTAGAAAAGCTATGGGACCTTTGTGGGTCAATGCTATATACCATTTATGAATTCCTCTAAGGGTTTACATCATAAATTAATGGGGTATGTAGGCTATGGATTGATCTGTAATGTTGTCATCGTCTGAAGTGAGCAATATCATAGTTTTGTATTCTTTGCCCCTGTTCTAGACAAAGTTTACAAGTTGAAGGACTCAAGGAGAGATTTCGGGTAGCTTTCTCTAAAAATCCATGGGACCTTTGAGGGTTAATGCTATATGTTATTTATGAATACCTCTAAAGGTTTACATCATAAATTAATGGAGTATATAGACTATGGATTGAATCTGTAATAGTGTCCTCATCCGTGAACCACACTATAATTTTTTAGACCAATTAGAGGAAATTTTACAACGGCTCTTTCCTTAAAGCTAGGGTGGAATCTTGCAGGACTAGTTGTTGTGCCTTGCCTAAGTAATGGCATCTTAGTCACTATCACAATAGGCATATCACATAACATTTGGAAGGAATGAGATGAGCGCTTATGTCTCAGTATAAGCCATGTCACGAGGTGGCCAATGTTTAACAAGTCAGGCTATCGAAGCAGCAGTGGTTTGATTGGCAACACAATCGGTAGATGTTGTCATGCTCTCTCTGAGAAGGTGTGGGTGTCAAAATTGACCGTGACAGAAAATAGTTGTTTAAACCTTATATGATGTTGAAATTGTGGTTCAAAGTATTGCTGGTCTTAGGGATTGAATTTATAGGACCACTTGTGTCACGTCAAGTGGTATTGCGGGGTGATCTTAGTGAGTTATGCAATAGATAATTGGCTAAATGGAGTGGTCATTAATTGGTTCAACCTACAATAGGATAAACTTGAATGCCCCTTGTTGCATCAACATGGCCTTAGACGGGACTCTATGAGAGATGTTGTTATGCTCTCTCCAAGAAGTTGTGGATGGTTTGAATTGACTAGGTGATGTGAGGGCGATTTTCTAGTCTTTGGTGAACATAAAAGATGACACTACAAACCTGAAAATTACATAGACTTAGGGAATTAATTATGTTATTAATTGTGTTACTTGCTTGTCCGAGTGATAAGTATTACGATTTCTACCATTCCTTACAGTGTCCCAACGTGACATGCTGTAAGAAGAGGGCTGAACAAGGCTTAGCAGGAGTTTTTAAGGCTTTTCCAAAAGCAATGGAGATTTCAAAGAATCAGTGCTATGTATTCCTTGCTTGAATTCATCTGAGGGTTTGCATTGTACAAGAAATAAATAGGCTATAAGATGAATGGCATTGCTCACACCTGAAGAGTAGATGCCAACTTGTCTTCTTGTAAAATCACTATCAACATGAAGTTACTCATTGAATGGCATGAGATGAATGGTATTGCTCAGTGAACATGAGTAGCATGATCAGAGTTTAATTGGGAGAGCTTTTAAGCTTACTCCAAAGTTGTGGTGGTCTCCAGAGATTGGTGCTAACTTTTATGTCATGAATACCTTTGAGGGATTACATCATGGATAATAGATAATCTATGGTATGATGTTTTGACACCTAATTACACCTGAATAGCCAAAATGTCAAAAAGATTGCCTTTCTTATAACACTATCATAGACATGATGTTAGTGAACCTGAATGATGAGACAAGGCTTCAATTGGGAGAAAAAAAAATTAAACTTGCTCCAAAAGCTATAGTGATCCCAGAAGATTGGTGCTATACATTATTTCATGAATACCTCTATGGGATTACATCATGGATAATAAATAGACTATGGTATGATGTGATATTGCTCATGCCTAAAGAGCAACATCAATTTACCTTTCTGCAACATCACATTCATGTGATGTTACTTAATTTGAGCAGTTGATAGGGTTTCAATTGGGAGAAAAGTTTTTAAGCTTGCTTCAAAATGTATGGTGATCCCGAAAGATTTGTGCTAGACATTATGTCATGATTACCTCCGAGGGATTACATCATGGATAATAGATAGGCTATGGTATGATGTGATATTGTTCATGCCCTAAAGGGCAACATCAATTTGTAGATTTTGACAATGGCTAGTCTGTCCGCCTAAGATTTTTGTGGCCTAGATCAGCCTAACAGTTTGCTTTGAGTTTAAGAGTTTTTTTATGGTATGGATTAGCCTAAGGATATGTTTTTATGGCTTAGATTGGCCTAAAAATTGTTTGTGGTGGCCTGGATCGGCTATAATTTTCTTTGAATGTGTCCTTCAAGATGGCCAAATGATTTTTTGTTGTTGTTGGTTTTACTTTGAAAGTGGCCTTCAAAATTGCCATATGATGATGATTTATGGCCTTCAAAATGGTTAGATTTTTTTGAAAGTGTCATTCAAAAAGGCCTCATGATTTCTTTTGAAAGCGACCTTCAAAAAGGCCTCATGGTTTATTTTCAATGGCCTTTGGAATGGCCAGATGAGTTATCTCGAAAGCATCCTTAAAAAAGGGCCTCATGCTCTGTTTTGAAAGCGGCCTTCAAAATTGCCTAAGATTTATTTTGAGAATGACCTTCAAAATGGCCTTGAGGAATATTTTGAATATGTCCTTCAAAATGGCCTGATAGTTTGTTTAAAAGTAGCCTTCAAAATGGCTTCAAAGACTATTTTGAATGTGGCCTTCAAAGTGGTTTCATAGTTTGTTTCAAAAGCGGCCTTCAAAATGGCCTCAAAGATTATTTTGAATGTGGCTTTCAAAATGCCCCCCTTTTTTGTCTTCTTTTGTGTGGCCCTCAAAACGGCCATTGATTGAATTGGTTTGCATGATACCTATGGTTATAAATCATTGGACTAAGATGTCCTAAGCAGTTTTGAAGAAGGCACACATCTTGATGCTTTGTTGGTAAAGCATGACCAAATTGGTTGATTGATGATCTCAACTGTGACATCTAAGTTGTTGGTGCTTGTTGTCCGCATATGAGAGATCTTCATTCTGAAATTCCAATGAATGGTTTGATCAGGTCCCTGAGGACCTTTGAACATGGGTTATGTCTTTTATGTTTGATTTGAAATGAATTGAGTATTGTTTGCATATGCTATGAAGAAAGGTTCTTTTATGAATGATGAAGATTTGAAATAACTTGGGGATAAAAATATGACGAATTTCCTTTTGCCTTGCTAAATTTAGATGTTGAAAAATTGGTGACTTAGAGTGCCATTTCTGGCTTTCACTTTAAGTTTAAACCTTATTGCTCCCTTTTTTTCCCTTGCTAGTAGGAGTACTAACAAGCTTGGGTTAGAACACCATTTTTGGTTTTCACTCTATGCTTCGAATTTTTTCTTTTTTGATCCCTTTTTTTTGCCCCTATTTATATAAATAGGTCTAGGTCTAAGATACTCGGACAAGGTGATTTATACTTTGTCAAAATCTGATTAAATGCCTGCTTTTTGTACTTTGACTTGTGCTCAAAATTTCTTAAAATGTTAAGGGATCTGAATAATTTTGCAAGGCATAATATTGAAGGGATATTTTGGGATTCCCTATGGGTTTTACATTTTATTGAACAAGATCATGGTTCTATATAAAATTATGGCGTTTTTGAAAAGAAGATTATGGTTCTATATATGAATACCATGTCTAGAAGAAGATCATGGTTCGCTACAAAATCTCTTGTTCATTGAAGGGGAGCGGGAAATTTTTTTCAAAAGGAAGATTATACCATGTCGAAAGAAAATCATGGTTATTTATAATTCCCTACTTGTAAAGAATCATTGTATATTGTAGAGGATAATGGTTTTTTTTCCTCTTTTTTTTTTTTCTTCTTTTTTTCAGTTTTGTCTTTTTTTGCTTTGAACCATTATTTTCTTCCAATAGGAGTAACTTTAGGAATAAAATTATTTGAGGGAGGTTTAACATGAGAAAAGATGTCTCAGCATAAATTAGTCAAATGGCTTTTTATTTTAAGATTTTCTTAGCACAAGTCAATTTACATAAATCAGGGAAAATATCTCTTTGCTTGATCTAAGTGAATAAATCAGGGGAAATCCTCCTCGTCCATGTTTCCTGACAATAAAGCCCTGCTGAATAATTTTTGTTCAACAATGAAAGGCCCTTCAAAATTTGGCCAAGGATGTCCTTGGGGTGCTTGTTCATGTGGGAGGACCTTTTTGAGAACAAGGTAGCCTTCTTTCACATCTTTGGGTCTAACCCTTTTGTTGAAAGTGGTTGTCATACCCTTTGATAGGCCTGCCCATTGCTGATGGCTTGCAGTCTCTTTTTGTCAATGAGGTTTACCTGATCATGTCGACTTTGTGCCCATTCTGACTCTAGAACTATCATCTTGGTCAAGATCCTAAGATTGGGAATTTCTGCTTCAATAGGCAAGATGACTTCCATTCCATAGATCAAAATGTATGGAGTAGCACTGGTGGAAATGCGATTAGATGTTTGATAGGCCAATAATGCATATGGTAGTTTTTCATGCCAATTAGAATTGTTTGATGTCATCTTTTGGAGACTTTTATTGAGATTCTTATTGGCTGCTTCCACTGCCCCATTCATTTGAGGTCTATAAGGAGATGATCGATGGTGTTGTATCTTAAATTTTTGGTAGAGTAGCTTGAGATCTTTCCCTACAAAATTTGTACCATTATCTATAATGAACTTGTTAAGGACACTGTATCGGCAGATGATGTCCTTCCTTATGAATCTTGTTGTGTTCTTCATTGTGATTATAGACAAGGATGTGGCTTCCACTCATTTTGTGAAGTAGTTGATAGCCACTATGATGTACTGATGTCCATTGGCTGGCTTCCGTGGCATAGGCCCTACTACATCGATCCCCTACATGGAGAATGGCTAAGGTGTAGTTAGATTATGTAACTCTAAAGATGGTACCAGGATGATTGGCATAAGACTAGCAAGTGTGGCATCTTTTCACATGATTACAACAATTAGCTTCCATAGTTTACCAATAATAACCTAAATGAAGAATCTTCTTGGCCAGCATGATTTCTATTCATGTGTGGACTACTTTCTCCGGCGTGGATATCTTCAATAATGGTTGATGCTTCAGACTCATCCATGCACCTTAACAAGACATGATTTGGGGATTTCTTTCATAAGGAATCTCCATGCAAGACAAAGTGTGTGGCCAATCTTTGCAAAGTATGTTGTGATCTTCAAGGTATTTCATGATTTCGAAGAACCAAGGCTCTTTATTTGGATCTGCTGCTGTAATTTGGAGACAATGAGCCAGCTTTGATCTCTATTTAATTTCAATGGGTCTCATCAAGGAATCTTGAGGCATGTCAATCATAGAAACAAGTGTAGCAAAGGCATCTATAAACTTATTTTTGTTTCAGGCCATAAGACTGAAGCTTAAGTACTTAAAGTTTTTGGATAAGGCCTGAAGGCAATCATGATAATCTAAGAACTTCTCATCTTTGATAAACCATTCTTCGATGGCTTAGAAAATGACTAAGGCCAAGTCGCCGAAGACTTCAAGTTCTGTGATGCCTAAGTCAATAGCAGTTTTTAGGATGACAATGCAAGCTTTATATTCTGCAATGTTGTTGGTACATGGATAGCATAGGTAGATGGCAATAGGAATGAAGGAATTTGTAAGAGATATGAGTACTACTCAAATATCATTTCCTCTTTGATTAACTGCTTCATCAAAACACATCTTTTGCTTGGTCTATTCTACATCAATGTACAATATTTACTCATCTAGAAAAGACTAGAGGATAGGGGTTCATTAACTGGGCTCTCAGCTAGGAAGTCCACAATGGCTTGTCCCTTGACTGCTTTCTATGGAAAGAAAGATATGTCGAATCTGGACAACATCATGAGCCATCGGGCTATCCTTCTTGTTGTGGCTAGTTTCTTGAAAAGATATTTGATGGAATCCATTCAAGAAATTAGGAAAAATTTGTATGACAAGAAGTTATGTTGCAATCTCTTTGTTGTGTATACTAAAGTGAGACATGTTTTCTCAAGAGGGGTATATCTAATTTCATAATCAATGAACTGCTTGCTCAAGTAATAGATGACTTGTTCTTTCTTCCCTAATTTATTGTGCTGTCCAAGCACACAGCTCATAGAGTTGTCATGTATTGTGGGATAAAAAATCAACGAACGGTTTGGTTCTGGAGAAACAAGCACTGGTAGGCTCAAGTTGTAATTCTTAAATTTTCAAATGCAGTATGGCAATCAATATTCCATTCAATAGGAGAATTCTTCCTCAGAAGCTTGAAAATAGGCTCACAAATGGGGGTCAACTGAGCAATGAATCTGCTAATGTATTTAATATGACCCAGAAAGCTACACACCTCCTTTTCAGTGTGTGGGGCTGGCATTTTAATGATGACCTTGGCCTTGGCTGGATAAACTTTTATACCTCTCTGACTAATGATGCAGCCTAGTAATTTCCTTTATGAAGCCCCAAAGATACATTTGCTTGGGTTCAACCTCAACTTGAAGTACCTTAGTTTGATAAACAACTTTCACAAGTGTTTTAGATGATCCTGATGGTAGCAAGATTTAACAATCATCTCATCAACACAAACTTCCATTTCTTTGTGTATCAAGTCATGGAAGAGGGCTATCATAGTCCTCTAATATGTTACCCCAGCATTTTTTAGGCCGAAAGGCATGACCCTGTAGCAGGAAATGCCCCAAGGAGTGTTGAATGCCATCTTTTCCTTGTTGTCAACTGCCATTTAAACTTGGTTGTACCTAGAGTAACCATTCATGAAGGACACCATCTCATGACCAACAGTACTATCAATCAAAACATCAATGTGAGGCAATGGAAAATCATCTTTGAGACTGAATTTGTTTCGGTCTTTATAATCAATACACATGTGGACCTTTCCATCCTTCTAAAGGACGGGGACAATGTTTGCTAACCATTGGGGGTATGAAATGAAAAGTAAGAAACCTGCATCAAGTAATTTTTGAATTTATTCTTTGAGTTTAAGTGACAATTTAGGCCAAAGACATCTAGGTTTTTGCTTGATGGGGTGTATGGTTGGATCAGTGGGAAGTTTGTGAACAACCAAGTCTATATCAAGATCAGGTATGTCATCATAGGCTCATGGAAAAATGTCAATGAATTCTTGGAGTAAATATACAAGATCACGTCCCAGTTCTAAAGTACTAGCGGTCATAATTTTTATCATTCTGGGGGAAGTTTTGGACCCAAGGTTTATTTCTTGAAGGTCGTCTACTATGGGAAGATTTCTATTCTCTTGACATTCAAAAGTGTTAATGACTTCTTGCAGCATTAATTCCTTATCATCACAATCATACTCTTCTTAAGTGGTTTTTGAGAAGAAAGAATTTAGTAAAGTATAAATGGAAAGGGGTGTTATCACCCCAACATGAAAGCAAATGACCTTAGAATTGTTTCCAAGATGCTTATGTACCCGACATATTTTGGATTGGTTAAATGCGAGAAAGAGTGGTCAGTCAGGATCAAGCTATACATAGTTCTTGGTTTTTACGGATGACAATTTTGTTTTTTTATTTACATACGCATATATTTTTGAAAAGTATTTGAGCCTAAAGTTTCTTCAAAGACTGCCTACATACCTAAATTTTTGGCATTGGTCATATGGTGAAAAACTTTGGTTTGTCAGGATCAAGACACATGTAGTTCTTACTTACAAGGGTAATAAACAAAAGAGAAAACAAAGATTTTTTTTCAAATGATGATTGGACCTAAAGTTGTCTTAGGTTGCCTATGTACCCCTTACATTTACATTAGTTGAATGCTTCGACATTAAGTCATATGTATTTCTTATTACAAGGTGAAGAGAAAAACTAAAATGGAATACAGAAAGAGTAATGATCGCATGTCATGCCATTGATCTTTAGCAACCAACCTAGTCCAAGCTTGGGTCTTCTTCCATGACCCTGAGTTGTTCTTCGGTCTTGGTCAGGATTCCATCTTCTTGTTGGTTGACTTATGTGAGGTCGAACTCATTTAGGTCCAACTCTTCATTGGAAATCATCAGTTGAATTGCCTCCCTAACGTTGCACGACAATGAGAGTAGACTTAGAGATATCACATTATCTTCCCTATTTTTTGAGGTAGCGGGAGTAGAACTCTTACCAATCTCAAGGATAGATGGCAAATTGCTAAAAGAAGGAATGTGCTAACACACACTTGAATGTTGTGGAGGTGAAAAGGGTATCTTGACTTGGTCTTGGTTGATTAGTAACTCAAAATTTTCTGGAGTGGGAATAAATAGAGGAGTTGTGTCACATGAATTTTTTGGACTAGCTTCTGGTGAGGGTCATGGGGGAATGAGGCTTTGGGCTTCTTCGGGTTTGGGGCCATCCAGATATTTGGGAACCATGGTGAATTTTTAGGGACTTTGAAATTGACCCTTTTTTGCTTCTTGCCCTAATGTTTTAGCTCCGGTTTGAAATTGACGCTAGTCTGGGAATGTTTGTAGACTGCCTTAACTGGTTCTTTTCTGCTCTGGAGGTACTTGTCCAACACCTTCTCAGGGTAAACCTCATCTTGGTCATCATTCTGAATTTTAGGGGAAGGATCTCTACTTTCCTCTTCTGTTCTATTGCCTTTTCTTTAGTACAAACCATCCCAAACTGATAAGACATTTAGGTCTTTGGTGTCTGGATATTTTCTACCTACAAAATCCTTTGACCTACTGTGGTCAAGCCATCCCAGTCTGGTGGTAAGGTTACCACCTCATCCCCTATAATGAACTTAACTTTTTGATGGAGGGAAGAGGGTACGACTCCGGCTTGGTGAATCCAGGGCCTCCCTAATAGCATGGTGAATGACAAGGGGATGTTAAGTACTTGGAAGTGTACATCAAACATTCTTCCTTCCATGATGAGGGGTATGCCGATCTCACTCTGGCCTTGTTTCAACGTGTTGTCAAAGGCCTTGATGTCACATGAATTAGGGCAGAGACTTTGCACTGGGATTAACAGTGATTCCAATGTGGTTGTAGTGTATATATTTAGCGCAGTTGCAGTGTCCACCAAGATTAAAGGAATGCACATATCCTGATGACGACCTAAGACATGCAAAGCCTTGTTATGCACATCCCCTTTCAGGATTTCTTCTTTGGCAAAAGTGATCACTCGAGGGCTACCACTCTTTTGACCATATTTTCTAGCATGTCAGGAGTTATAAAAGCAGCCATAAATGTTCTTCTGAATATATTCAAATACCTATCCCTATAAGAAGCAGACGTAACCAAAAGTCCTGAGATAGAAATATTGGCTTGGGTTTTGGCTAGTTGTTCCACTAAAAACAAGCGGGACTTGCGAATTGTTGTCTCGAAAACTTCATTTTCTTTATTCTCTTCATCTTCTTAGACCCTTTTCTATTCTACTGATTCTTGTTCTATTTCTTCTTGCGGTTTTTTCTTTTTCTCTAACTCCAACTCTACTTTTCCCTTCCCTTAGGCTGTTTTGTGATCCTGTTGTTAGGTTTTTGTATTGTCAATGTCCATGCACAAAACAATATGTGTACATGTAGTGGTTAGGTTGTATAGGACTTTATGATATAAATTAAATACTCATGTAAGTCCAAGAAGAGAGTCTGGGAAAGCACCAAGAAGATGGGCTCAAAGCTAGAATGACCAAGCCAAAGAGACTCAAGCATTGTTTAAGAATCCCAAGTCTCAAGTGCAAGCCACCTCAAGAAAACCAACTGTCAAAATTTAAGGATAAAATCGTAAAATGTTGGTAAGTGGTAATGGGGTGTTTAGGTAGACCTAACCTTAGGTGGACTTAGAGTGAATTAAAAATGGATAACCCAAACCTAGAAAAGGTTCCATAAAGATTGGACTAAGGATGGACCAAAATTGGAAAAAATTAAATTGTACTGAAATTGAAATATGACCCAAATTAAAATGGCCATATCTTTTAATCCAAGTGTCTTCTTTTGAACCATAAGTACTAAAATTGAATAGCTCGATGAGATCCTTTTGAAAATGAAAGAATATATACTTGACATTTTCAAATGGCTATATTTTTTACCATTTGAAAAGAGATGTTGGGGATATTTGAATGGTTTTCTCCACTTTATAAATAGAGGAACTAACCCCAATGAATGTAGAACTCCTGTGCTTGAACAAATAGTCAAATCTTGGTAAAAGAGAG
>JAOXJP010141766.1:0-13334 GCA_025762735.1 Platanus orientalis | reverse complement strand
GAATATGACTCTAACCTATTCAATGGTTATTGTGAGTCACATGATATTATCCATAAAACAATTGCACCGTATACAATAGAATCAAAAGGGGTAGTAGAATGTAAGAATAAGACTTTAAAGGAAATGCTGAATGTCGTGTTGATTAGTTCAGGCCTATCATTAAACATGTGAGGGGAAACAATTCTCTTTGCCTGTCATATACATAATAGGATACCTTATAAGAAAACTGGCAAGACACCTTACAAACTATGGAAAGACTATAAGTCTAACCTTAAATACTTGAAAGTGTGGGGGTGTCTAGCCAAAGTAGGATTACCTGATCCTAAAAAAAGAAAACTAGAACCAAAAGATAATGATTATGTCTTTATAGGTTATACACAAAACAATGCAGCCTATAGGCTTTTGGTAATTAAAATAGAAAACAACATTTTAGAACCAAACACAATAATTGAATCAAAAGATGTAGAATTCTTTAAGAGTATATTCCCAATGAAGAATAAAAACCCTAACAACTAAATTAAAGAAGTTATAGAAGCTGATAAAATAATAGATGAAGACAATGAATTAGAACCTAGAAGGAGCAAAAAAAAATGAGGAAAACTGCAGATTTTGGTGATGATTTTGTCACCTATTTATTAGAACACAAAGTACTTCCATATGAGTACATATATCATCTGGTGGATAGAGACCCATTAACGTATAAACAAGTGGTAACTTCACCAGATGCTGCTTTCTAGAGAGAAGCTATAAACAATGAACAAGAGTCCATACTAGCAAATCACACTTGAGAACTAATGGATCTTCCTTCAGCCACTAAGGCTATAGGAAGTAAGTGGGTATTTGAAATGAAATTGAAGCCTGATGGAATTATTGATAAATTTTAAGGCAAGATTAGTAGCTTTAGGTAACAAACAAAAGAAAAACATAAAATATTTTGATACCCATGCTTCTATTACTAGGATAATAACCATCAGAACATTGATAGCTATAGCTTCAATCTATAAATTGATTGTGCACCAAATGGATGTAAAAATTGCATTCCTAAATGGTGATTTAGATAAAGAAATCTATATGACATAGCCTAAAGGATTTATGGTCCAAGGGCAAAAATATAAAGTGTGTAAGTTTGTTAAATCTATCTGTGGATTAAAACAAGCACCAAAATAATGACATGCAAAATTTGATAAAACTCTTGTAAGAAATGGGTACACCATTAATGATTTAGATAGATGTGTATATAGCAAGTTTTTTGGGAAAATTGGTGTAATAACTTATTTGTATATCGATGGCATGTTAATCATGGGTATAAATTTAGAAGTAGTTAAAAATACAAAGAAGTTCATAGCATCTAAGTTTGATATGAAGGACCTATGTGAAGTAGATGTAATTCTAGGAATTAAAATCCGCAGAATAAGTGAGGGACTAATGTTGAATCAATCCCATTATATAGAAAATATATTAAAGAGGTTAAACCACTTTGACGAGAAGCCTGTGCAAACACTTTATGATAATAGTGTACACTTAAAAAAATAGAGGATAATCATTTGCATAGAAGAAATATACAAAAAAATTTGGATGTTTAACATACTTAACTAATAGTACTAAACTAGACATTGCATATGTAGTAGGAAGACTAAGTATGTACACCTCTAACCCTAATGAAAAACACTATACTGCTATAAAGCAAGTCCTAAAGTACTTGGGAGGTCTTATTGATTTAGCATTATCATATATTAGTGTTCCACCAATACTTGAAGGGTACTGTGATGCTAACTGGATTTCATATTATGAAGATACAAAATTCACGAGTGGTTATGTATTTACATTAGGAGGTGAAGTGATTTCATGGAAATTAACTAAATAAACATGCAAAGCTATGTCGATCATGGATGTTGAATTTATTGCTTTGGAGAAAATAGGTAGTGAAGTTGAATGGCTTAGAAACCTAGTAACAGATGTTCCTCTATAGACTAAACCGATACCGTCAGTGTCTTTACACTGTGACAACCAAACCGTAATTGCTTGAGCAAATAACAAAAGCTATAATGGAAAAAATAGACATATACGCCTAAGATATAATGTGGTGAAACACTTGGTTAGTGATGGGGTTATATCCCTAGATTATGTAGGGTCAGAGAAGAATTTAGCAGAACATTTGACTAAACCACTGACTAGAGGGTTAATGATGAAAACATCGAGGAGGTGGGGCATAAGCCTAAATCATGAGTTGATAGTGATAAAAACCCAACCTATGTGATTGGCAATCCCATGAAATAGATTCATATGGGTAAAAACAAGTTACTGGGAAACTCAAGTGGCATTATCATTTGTGCCCATCCCTATGGTGTAAACAGTGCATACTGCAATGTAATAAAGATAAGTTCTAAGAACTCTTAATGGATCTATAACTCTTATAGGTGGTGTGTTTAATTACAGTACACACTAATAAATTCACCTACTTGAGTGTGGAGGTGAGGTCACCTCTTATGAGAATTTGGGCAAGTTCTTTAGAGTGCTCATGAGCATCCAAGTATGGTGCACGACCGAAATGGTGCCAACCCGATAGAACAATGATTATATTGAGTGTGAGATGTGGTTGACAATTTTAGTTAATCCATGTACAAAGGGTTCAGTTCATAGGACTTTGGTCCACTAGATTTCTATGGATTATAGGTTGTCATACCAAGGATCGGTTCATAGTCTTTTAGACACCGAAACCTATACATCTCTCACTTCAGTTCTCTGGTAAACTTTACAATGAATTTATTTAATTTTGAATCTTGTGGGGGATTGTTAGAATATATATGTAAAGAAGATTCAAGTTGAATCATCATACGGGTGTTTATTTACTTTTTTATTTGATTTTATTGAATTCCTTTTATTTACATACTTTATTTGCAATAATTCAGCAAATAAGGAAGACAACAATGAATGTCTCTTGATTTATTCTAATTCATTACTATTTTCTAACATGAGGAAATTAGTAAAGGTAAGAATATGTTGGTTGTCGCTAGTGTCTTCTCTATATAAAAAGATGCAATAGGGCTAGATTTAGACACAAATCAAAAGAGTGATCAATCTCATCTTCCAATGTTTCGCCTTTATATGTTGAAGTTCTTTTCTTGTCTCTTCATATATATTTTGTTTGTAACTAGAGAACCAGCTGAGCTATTCAAGAGTAGCCTCTACGGGCTTGTGCAGAGTCTTATAGGGAAGTCTCATGTCAAGAAACCTTAGAGGTGAATGCCTAACAATCCTCCTGCAATGAGAGTGGAAGGCGAAATCACTTTAAAGGGCAGTGTGTTACATGCCTCGACACCACTAAATTGATAAATTTTCTTTCACTTTTTTTATGCAGATCTTTTTGATGTTTGCCTTGTTGCATACGAATACTTGTTTGAATTTATACAAATCATTGTTCGGGATTGGTGTATTTATGTACTCTGTTCTTAGCAGCCATATTGTGATTTTCTAAGGACTGTATTGCTTATATGAGATTGCAGTAGTTCTATACGGTTGAGGTACTAGCCTTTATCCTGTTCTATATATTCAAGACCGAATGTTGTAACTACCAAGATATACAACTATATTGGAAGGTTGTTGAAACACATATATGATATAGAATACTTTGTTGGTTGGTAACTTGTGGTTGGACAGAGTATTAGAAAAACTAATATATGTTGTTTTGAATCACCCACACCATGGTTGCTACATTATAGATTAACCAACAGTAACTCCTCAGCACTTAGACTCTATGGGGTTGCAATTTGAACAAAAATTGGTACTAAAAGGATCAATATTTATTGATGAATATTGATGTGTTTTGTGTACAAAAAAATAAAAAATAAAAAAGGTTCTTTACTATCTATATCAATCAGATTTACTTACCTCTGAGAGGAGATTGCTTCCACCATAGATAGAATATTGTTCTCACAGAGGGGAGGAGAATATCCAACAGAGAGGAGGATATTTTGTCACAGAGGAGGATAGTGCTACTTCATTTTGTTTAATTCTATTGAATGGATGTTTTGTTTTGTTGAACGGATGGGATTATGGCACATTTTTTTCCTTGATTGTTTCATTTTGTTGAATGCTTTATTAGCTGTATGAGTTTTCTTAAATGGATGTTTTGTTTTGTTGATCGTGCATTGCATTTGTTGCAGATAAGCCTCTGATTACTAATAATAGATCAATCTTTGATTACCAAGAACACAAATGATGAAAAAGAATATATTAATGAAGAAAATGATGATGAAATGATGTCGCATGATCATCTATAACCATAAGTCAAGCACAACATTCAAATGATATGGCATAATTTAGAGATTCCATTGCAAATGCAATGGCGATGTACCATGGAATACCCACCATTTGACAATTACAATGTGAGTATATTTAATGTTGTTGTATTCATTGTGGTCATTTGGAAGTTTTCTTCTTCAAATAATAAAATGTTTATATTGTTTAAAACTTTAATACATGTTGTATATTGTAATTGTAGACATGATAGGTAGCACTAATGTTTTAAGCTGTTATTATAGTGCAAACTACATGGTTTTAAAGAAATCTTCAACTTAACAAAAAATTTGGAAGATTTTTTTGGAAGATGGTTTTATTGATGTCCACTAAATTAGTTATTAGTGTCAAGTATTGCAATGTATTAAGTATATTTAATTGATATCTAAAAGAACTAATTATTTGTAGAACCATTACCAATCTTTCATCTAGGTGAGTAATATAAAAACATATGGGAAATGGTTGAGAATGATATTTGTATACAGTCGAGAAGTTCAAATACAATTCATTTGACAATATATGCAATTTTTGTTTTATTCTGTTGAAGTAGTAGTTGTTTTTTTGTAAATAAAAAATAATTGGTAGATATGTATTAGTCAACAAAGAGTAACTTTTATTTTTATCCTCTCTTGCTTTATTTGGAAAGCTCGAAATGCCTTTGTATTTGAAAGTAAAAATATTGATATTGCTAATATCTTGTCTAACTCTTATAAACTGTTAAGGGATTCTAAAACCGTTCTTGATAGCTCAAAGGTGGATGCGGGGAGTGTTGGTACTTCTTTTTGGGTTACCCCGGCCGAGTGGTTGCTTGAAGATCAATTTTGATGCAGTCTTCTCCTCTTCTTTCAATGAGGTCAGCATCGGCCTTATCTTTCGGTGAGGCTTGGGGTGTTTTTTGTATGCCTTGACGGAATTGAGCTTCTCTTCATATTTGGTGTTCATTGCTGAAAGTTTGGCAACTAGAGCGGGTTTTATCAAAGCCCTTTCTTATGGGACGAAGGATATTATCTTAGAAGGCGACGGTAAGGAATTAGTCTATGCCCTCAAGAACAATTTGAAATTATATGATTGATCTATCAAATGTATTATTCATGATTGTAAAAACGTAGCTAAAAAATTTGATAGCATCTCTTTCTTTTGAGTTAAAAAAAAATGCTAATAAATTGGCCCATTTACTTGCAAGTAGGACTTCTCTCTCTTTTTCAAAGGAGAAATGGATAGAACACCCTTCAGATCGGTTGCTTGATCGTATTCTCTATAACAATTTGGGGGCTGCCTCATTTCGACTTTAATATTTTATGGTTTGTTTGGCAGCTACCTATAATATAATTATTTCATTTAAGTTTCTCAAGGCATTTGTAGCCACGGAGTAATAGTTTGTAATCAACTCATTCAAATTTATATTGATTTGTTAACTGTAATTAGAAATGAAGTCATCTTAATTTTTTTATAAAATGAAATTACTAATGTTATCAAGCACAAATCGGTACAAATCTAAATGAGTTCATTCTAATTTTTTTATAAAATGAAATTACTAATGTTATCAAGCACAAATCGGTACAAATCTAAATGAACTCATTGTCGCTATAAAAGCCTTGGAAAACTCAAATGAAATGATTACATCAAAGGTGGCTGACAAACGCAGCCATAATATATTCCTCTTAATTAAAAATAAAGACAAACAGTAACTTTTGGATATTATATCTAATTTCGTTCTTTAACACCATGGGATGATCATTTGGGAATTTTTATAAATTTATACTTAATTGAAGTCTTCTTCTTTACCTCAAAAGCAAGCAGGCACCTAACACTGCTTTCTTCACGCCCGTTCTTTAAAACAGCGTCTCCTATCCAAAAGTCGGAACGAGAAACGGAGAGAGTACGAAAAAGGAAACCTCATCCAAAAAAAAAAAAAAACAAAAACAAAAACAAAATTAACATAAAAGGAGAGAGAGGGAGAGAGAGAGAGAGCGCTTCGATCCGGCAAATCCATCCGTGGAAAGATAGGGAACGATCGAAAAAGGAAGGGAGCTTCGGCCTCTTCAGATCGAACAGAGAAGAATAGAAAGAAAAGACAAATGTCTTCTAATCAAGTTAGGGCTTCCCACATCCTCATCAAGCACCAGGGCTCCAGAAGAAAAGCTTCATGGAAAGATCCTGAAGGTCAAGTTATTACGAACACCACCCGAGACAGCGCCGTCTCTCAGCTCAAAGCCCTCAGGGACGAGATCGTCACCGGCAAGGCGAAGTTCGAGGACATCGCTTCTCGTTACTCCGATTGCAGCTCCGCCAAACGTGGCGGAGATCTAGGTCAGTTCTCTCTCCCACACCCCCGGATCGTTAGAGAGCTAGGGTTTCTTCTCAGTGATCCACTGATCGATTGAGACACGGTTACTGTTTTGATTTTAATCTCTCCATACTTGAAATTTTTTAGAGAATTATATAGTATTCTCATTTATCTTTGTTATAGATTTGTGCGAGTGGAGTTGAATTCTACGGTTTATGTTAGGAAATGCCTTTGCTTTTGTTTACTTCGAAGGTTTGTGGGTGAGTTATGTTAGTTGAAAATTTATCCCTTTTTGCCTGAAAATGGGGAATTAGGGTTTGGTAATTGTCGTTCTAAATGGTGTAGTAATTATGGGTGGTTTTAGTTGGGTGAAAAAGATAATTAAGTTAGAATTTGATTCTTTCTTCTAAAATTTAAAAGAAAAGAATTAAAGTTTTCGGATGATTGGTTAGGAGAGGATCCTGTTGTCAATTGCCAACAGTCAAGGACTAGCCATGGCCTATGGGGTTTGTTGAAGGTGTACTTATACTTGTTCGGTTGCTGGAAGTTGACTCTTTTTATTAATATGGATCCATGTCTAGCTTCGATGATCCGCAGTGTTTTTTGACTTCAGTAGCTTTCGAAAGCTTGTTATGTCTGGGGTTTGATTCTCTTACAACAACAAACAGCCTTATCCCAACTATTTGAGGTCGGCTACATGAATCCTACTCCGCCATTCCACTCTATTAGGGCAGTCTGCCATTAAATTACAAGCTGCCATGTCTCTCCTTATTACTTCAACCCAAGTTAATTTTGGCCTTCCTCTTGTCCTTATAGCGCATTCAACTTGCACCGTCTCACTCCTTCTCACTAGCGGAATCATCGATCTTTGTTGCACATGACCAAACCATCTTAGTTGACTTTCCCTCACTGTATCACCTATTGATACTACACCTAAGCTCCTGCGAATGGATTCATTCTTAATTCTATCATTTCTAGTCTTGCCACTCATCCATCTCAATACCTTCATTTCAGTCACGCTCATTTTATGTACGTGTTGTTTGTTGGCTTCCCAACATTTTATTCCATAAAAGCATGGCTGGCCTTATAGCTGTCTTATAAAATTTTATTTTAGTGGTATTTGTTTATCACACAACACTCCAGAAGTACCCCTCCAATTCAACCATCCCGCTTTAATTCTATGAGCAACATCATCTACAATATCTCCCTCTTTATGTATGATTGAACCAAGGTAACAAAAATGGTCACTCCAAGGTAGTTCTTGGTTATCAATTCTGACTACTCCCTCATTTCTACTCATATTTTTGCTAATCTTGCATTCCCTATATTTTGTTTTAGTCTAACTTATCTTAAAACCATTGGATTCTAAAACATCCCTCCATAGTTCTAATTAGGCATTTACATCCTCTCTTGTCTCATCAATCAACACAACATTGTCAGCAAAAAGCATACACCATGACACCTCTACTCATTCATAACTAAGGCAAAAAGGTATGGGCTCAACGTTGACCCCTGGTGCAAGGCTACTGTGATCGCAAGCTTACTTTTTTCATCTCCAATTGTCGTAACACTAGTTATCGCTCCATCATACATATCCTTAACTAGGTCAATACATCTACTCGGGACCCCTTTCTTAACCAAAACCCACCAAATGATCTCTATTGGTACTCTATCTTATGCCTTATCTAGGTCAATAAAGACCATGTGAACACCTTTCTTCTTCTCTCTATACTTTTCCATCAATCACTGAATTAGGAAAATAGGAAATCGATTAGGGCTTTGTGATGATCATTTGCAATAGACATATCATTAGTTGTTGGTTACGAGTTGAAATGAGGGTTTTTGCAACTAGGATTTTCATTTGGTCCATTAAAATGGATTTGTCTCCTGTTTCATTTGGTTTGTAAAGAATTTCATTCATTTTGTTTAACATTGTAAATATGGTTTGGCAATATTTTTCAATTTTTTTTTCCTTTTACCTGATTGAGTGAAGATTTTTCTTTTGTAAATAGTATTAAAGTGAACACTTTATCGGCAATGATCTCGCAACTTGGTTTAAGATTGTGGTAAAGCCTTCCTGATGCATGGAAAAATTTGATCCATTCTTTCGCCCACGTGGTGCTTTGCTTAGTTAAAGTTACTGTCTTTCTAGCAAAAGTCTGTTTTCTATTATAACATAAATAAGTAGTTAAGGCAAAATGAGCTTTTCACTGCCACATTCATGCTAAGATCCATGACCACTTCTATTTAAAGTATACAATCCTCAGGAAATAATACTTTGACTTCTTAAAGTAAGTGTAGGGATTTTATTGCATGAGATATATCATCTGTAATGTGGTAGATTTTTTTCCCTTTGTTCTCTTTAAGGTTGTTACTAATTCACTGGTTCACACTACTCTCTTGCACCCTGAATTTATTAAGCGAACCAATTAAAAGTTACTTAAATCTGTCATAAGTTGAACTTGGTAATTTCATTTGTAAAGTTCTTTACTAATGATGTGGCATTGTTTATTCTTGGATAACAGAAAATTTCATAGATCAGAGAAAAAGACAATATGAACTAAGTGTCATTCTTCAAGCAGGCATATAACTAATAACAAACAAATGCACTTTTAAAATGAAACTGTGAGCGGATATAACTATGCCCTGGAGGCGTGGGACTAGATCAGGATAAGAATGGGACTTGGTTCTTGTTTCTTCTCATTACATGCATAAATCATCTTGGAGATATTTTCAGTCATTCAAGCTAAAATGCTTGGTGATTATCATTTTTCTGCTTTATGGATATCCCTTCAGGTGTTGTTATGATAAATTATTGACAGAAATGTGGGTTGTTGGTGACTTAATTTTGAAACTTGCATCTAGTGTCAAGGGGTTCCAGATTTGCATTATGACCTTGTCTCTGGTTCATTGATACCTGGTGTTTTTATTACAAAATAGAATCTCGAATATCTTTCTGTTTTGATTTTTGTGTACTCTGCCTGCTTAGGGTTTGGTTTACTAGTATGAAACAAGAAGCATGTTATGGACTTACTGCTTCTGGCCATCAACTAAGTCAGTAACTTCTGTAGTCAATCCTCACTTGTGAGCAAATTTAAAATATACCTTTGAATAAACTCGGCTCTATATTTTTAAACAACAGTCCAATGAGTTGATGATGCAGGACAACCTTGAGAAAGCTTTGGTTCCTGCAGGTAATGGGCCCAAACTAGGCTAGAAGTAGTCACCAATCAGACCTGTGATAGAGCAACACCTGTAGGGCTGAATATTGTTCAATCCACCAAGTAGGATTCAGAAAATATGGCATGTTAGACAGTCATACAATTTGGCTGGAAACTCTGCACCAAGCTCACATGGTTCTCAATGAAACTTAGAAGAAGAAAAAGACAACTTAGGGAACATCTTATGTAATAAAGTAAAAGAAGTATGGCTTAATCTGTTGTGCCATTACATAAAATCTTCATAATTGCTTTTATTAGTACTCTGCTGCAACGTTGGACACGGGAGGCCATGGGTGATGGCTTGGTTTCTTCATTCCATGAAACCTGAATTCAGCCATTAGTATCTCTTTCTTAAGACGGCAAAGCAAATTTGGGATTCTGTGTCACATACCTATTCTTAAGTGGGGAATACAAATAATGTTTATGAATTAAAACAGACCATCTCAGAGTTGAGTACTATTCTAATATGAACAAATGTGGGAAGAGGTGGATCCCTATCTCACTTTCTGTCCCAAGTGTCAAGACAACATTGTTGCGTATGCCCGTCATGTTGAAGAATTTCTTATTTCTGAGCTCTTGGCTGGATCAGTTTCATCAAAATTGGGATTTTTTAATTTTTTGTTTGTTTTATTTTTCAAAAAATCTTTGAAAAAACTGTTTTCAGCCATCAAAAGATACTCTCAATCACCAGAATAAAATTATTCACCAAACCCTAGTGTTTCTGGGCTTTGACACTGTACGGCCCTGCTGACGCCAACAGTCCGTACGGTAACATCAGCATTGCTCTTTGCCCTCTGTTAGGTTGCAATCAATCTCCTGGTTGCTTTGATACCAGCCTGAATTTTATAGAGTGATTTGATGGTGTTTAGGGTTAGTGAAAAGAAGAAGAAAAAGAAAGAGAAGAGAAGAGGAGAAATTATAAATCATGTGAGAGAGTTAGGTTCTCTCTCCACAGTAAAATATTTATATCATTGAATATGATATCCCGTGTACTGGAGTTTATATGGTATATGTACAAATACATTAAGTCCAATATCATACAGTACATATTTGTCTACCGTATATACTCATATACGGTATATGTACAAATAAATTAAGTCCAATATCATACAATACATATTCTTCTACAGTCAACATCATATATCACCTTATTTGCGTACTACCAGGCCTATCCAATACTATATCATAGGTGTCCGGATGGCTGATGTAACATATAGTGATGTCTTGAAATTTCCCAAATCATAAGATAACGCAAACTGTCATTGAGATAGTCACGATAACTGGACATAAAGCCAGTGAGAATAATGGACTGCTTCACTTGAACACAAGTATACTCCAAAAACCCACCATCTACTTGAAAATGATGTTAACGGAAGATACATTGTCTACGATAACTTGAACATTAATACCAAATCCATGATTATCCAATCACCTAACTTGTTGAAAGATATTCATCTCAGAAGATAGCTGTCTCTTTGCCTTAGACTTGATAAGACACTAGGGATTATGTTTAATGATGGCAAAATAGTTTTGAAGGTCTAAATCACTATTTCATGCTCAACCCGGGGTGGTAGTAGATATCCATGCTCATCTTCTTGTTCAGGCTGCTTGTGTTGTCGTCTGTATCCATAAGAATTTTCTCCTCAATAAGCATAGACTTCTTATTGGGACAATTCTGAGCATAGTGAGTGTTTCTCCCACAGATGTGACAAGTATCAGTTGTTCGGTTGAGACCCTGTCGAGGTTCAAGAACCTAACTAGGTTCTGGTGGGTTTTTTATGGTCTCTGGCTATCTAGACCTCTTGTCAACTGAAGATGCTAATTGATGCAGCATGCATGTGCATTCATGAATCATGAGAGATCACAGGTAATCATGCAAAGCAACAAGAGATTATAAACAGGATTCCTGCTCTCTGATCAAGTGCAAATCAAGATCAATAAGAAATTAAGTAATAAAATAACTCAAAACCAACATAAAGGAGCCAAAGAAAAGTTAAAACTAAATCAGATTTAATACCTATATATATTGAACTAAACTTCTGTAGACTTGAAAGAAATCAGCCAGCATTCAATATGTATAAGATCTAAATAGGGTAAGGATTATAGCAAGGGAATGCGATTTAGCAAAACTATTGGGTGGGTTATAACTTTGGGATCTGATGAGACACAGCCAGTGAATTATAAGAAATAGGGGTTGAAACAGTAAGCTAGGGGCTTTCTGGTTGCCTCACAAGGGACTGGTATAGGGGCTAGTATGGTACTAAAGGGTCTGGTTGAAGTAGCTGCAGGCTGAACAACAGGTGAATATTACTATAAGTAAGCTGGAAATATGTGTGTACCTGTGAGAGTCTCCTGAGCAACTATCTTACAAATCAGTAATCAATACCAGGGCAGCAACCATGTACGTGGGCTTACAGTCAAGCATTCCATACAGCTTTATGCACTTTGATTGAAGAGGCTTCTATCACAGTCAGATTCAGGTCAGCACTTAATGATTCTCTGCTCAGATCATCACTAATGGTAACAATTTAGGCCTTTGATGGAGTCCTTCCAATATGAAACAGTTGATCAATACCCAGCCACACAATCTTAAATGAGGTACATCCAACAGATGATAGTCCCACGATAGTAGTAGTGTGGTATGATATGATTCAAAGGGATTACTCCTCATATTTTAGACCTCAAAACAGCCACTAAGGGTTAGGATATAAGACACTAGGTCTGGTTTTAAAAACTCAGTTGGCAGGTTACAGGGGTTTTATATCAAACATGTGATGGGCATAGAAAGCAACCAAAAATTTATCTCCAGGTCCTGCTGATTTGTTGGGATAAAAGGATGTATCATGTGGATTCAAATATTCCACGAAAGCTTCAAGGGGTTTCAGCCGTAGGAATCATATTAGTTGGGCTTTGGTTGTTTATGACTGATGTTTGCAGAAAGATGACGATTCATGGTGTTGCAGGGTTTAACAAGGCTAGATTACTGTTCATGCAGTAAACCAAGTAACAAGGGGTCTAGAAGTTGGCGACAGGTTAGGTATTAATGGGGTACGGGTTGATGGAAGAACATTGCACGGAAGTAGGATGGCCTGAACAATGTGGGTGTTAAGGGTGAGTTAGGGTATGATAAAAAAAAATCCAAGAAAGAAGACGGTGGTCGATGTGTTTCAGGTTGGCAGCAATTAAGATTAAAAAAAATAAGGAAGAAGATGGAGAAGAAGAAGAAGAAAATGGGTCGTGGGTAATCCCTACCTCACAATCTGGTACTCCCTACCAAGGTTCCAAGCTATCAACGTTGCAACCAATCGCATAGAAAAAAAAACCTTTATTGCATAACATGAATTACAAGAGAAGGTCACCTCCCGTTAAATAAACCCTTCCCTTCTTCCAAAGCCCAAGCCACGCTTTTAGAAAGGTTGTTGCTGGCTTCCCCTTCTAAAAACGTCATGCACGATCCCCCCCCCCATCCTCTTATAACATAAAAACTTCAAAAAGACTAAAATACCCCTTAATAAACAAATAGAAAATGC
>JAOXJP010141755.1:0-13334 GCA_025762735.1 Platanus orientalis | reverse complement strand
ATGTTACCTGAGGACCACCTATCTCATCTCATGAGATCAAATAATTACCCATATAAATAAACAAATTCTTGTGATGAAAGAATATTAATTAATTAATTAATCATGCTTATATTTTATGTGCATGGCTTTGTCAGGACATATATTTCCAACAACATATTCGATGACCTATTACATGATGCGGTTAAATACTATGTCAATGATTTGGTCATAAAGACAAGACTCAAGCAGCACCACATTGCCGATCTAAACCAGGTCTTTCAACAGCTCCGCCATTATAATATGAAAATAAAACCTCTCAAGTGTGTTTTTGGTGTATCCTTAGGGTGATTCCTTGGATTTATTGTTCAACATAGGGGTATCGAAATAGATCCTAAGAAAATTATAGTCATAATTGAAATGCCAACGCCATAGAATATCTCTGAACTTAAGAGATTGCAGGGCAGACTTGCATACATTCGTCGGTTCATTTCAAATCTTTCAGGACGTTGCTAGCCTTTCTAATGATTGATGAAGAAGGAAGTTCCTTTTGTATGGGACCAAGCCTGTCAAAATGCTTTTGACAATATAAAATAATATATGTTGAATCCATCGATACTCATGAGTCTGACTTTGAGTAAGCCACTACTACTATACGTGGCAGCTATGGAATCATCTCTTGAGACATTGTTGACCCAACACAATGAGGAAGGCAAGGAGCATGCTTTATATTACCTCAACAAGACGATGGTCGGCGCTAAGCTAAACTACTCTCCCATTGAAAAGATTTGTCTAGCTTTGGTTTTTACGCTACAAAAGCTATAACATTATCTATTGACCACGTTAGTACATTATATAAAGGGACGACCCATTGAAGTATATCATGAGCTGTCCCTCAATACAAGAGCGTATCGCTTAGCGAATTGTTATCTCATAATTCAACATTCACTATGTTCTACAGTGCGTAGTTAAAGGAAAAGCGCTAGCGGATTTCTTAGCCTCGTATCCAGTACCCAATGATTCACCCCTTCAAATGGAATTTATTAATGAAAATGTCATGCAAGTCCAGATAAAGAAATACTAGGAAATATTCTTTGATAGAGCATCCCTAGGTCCTTCCGCTACCTTAGGAGACAACACAGACATGTTTTCAGGGATTGGCATTATTTTTGTCACCCCAGATAATGGCATCATAATGCACTCCCTTACACTAATGGAAGGGCGCTCAAATAATGAAATCGAGTATGAAGCTCTGATCATAGGACTTGAACTAGCTTTAGAAATCCCTATTGATGACCTTACGATTTATGGAGACTTAGAGCTTGTCATCCGCCAGATGAACGGTCTTTACCACATTAAGAAACCAAGCCTAACACCTTAGGCGCCGACAGATAGAGTATGTGAAAAGGGACCATAATGGTTAAGCCGATGCACTCGCCAGCCTGACAACGTCTCTCACACACCCAAAGGACAATTATCTAGTCATCCACATTGGATAAAGAAGGGTTGTCTCCCCATTTTTTGTAACCATAAAATAAGATGTCCTCCTTGCCTACACTGAATTGTGAGAGTGTGATGCATAAGGTATGGATGACAAATCAACCTCGGGAGAGGAAGATTGGTGCGAGCCCCTAATTGCTGAAATAAAACGATGCGCCTCTCGGTTTACCCTATAGAGCAATTAATTATATAAGCGGTCACTTGATGGCATACTGTTACATTGTCTATCAACCAATGAGGCTAGTAATGTGATGAATGAAGTACACATCAAAGCGGCCCTAAGCTCCAATACCAGCTAAAAAGACTTGGCTACTATTGGCAAAAAATGATGGTTGATTGCATTAAATATGCTAAGAGATGTCACGTTTGCCAACTACATAGCGATTACGGCCATGTGCCCACCGAACCGCTACACACTACCTCCTGTTCATGGCCATTTTCTAAGTGGGGAATGGATATAGTGGGGCCCATTACTCCAACCTCTATCAAAGGGCACCACTACATTCTTGCCGTAACAGATTACTTCTCTAAGTGGGCAGAGGTTATTACCCTGAGAGAAATCAAAGCTTTTGATATCGTTTAGTTCATCAAGGTTCACCTTATATACAGGTTCGGTGTCCCCAATCGTATAAATATAAGAATTGGACAGCCGTTCGTTAGTTCACCTCTGTACCGACTCATGGAAAAATACAATATCAATCTAAGCATTCTTTACAATACTTCCTCAAGCTAATGGTTTGGTGGAAGCCTTCAAAAAGACTCTCTATAAAATCATTAAGAAAATGGTTGTTAGGCATAAAAAGGACTGGCATGAGACCTTATCGGAGGCACTCTAGGCATATCGTACTACATTTCTTACACTAACATAGGCAACCCCCTACTCCCTTGTGTTTGGTGTAGAGATAGTTCTACTAGTTGAAATCAAAGTCCCTTTGCTCCGGGTTACAATACAAGATGGTCTCACGGACGCAGAAGCTGCCAAGATTTGCCTTTCAGAACTTAAAACCCTTGATGAGTCCAGGCTTGCTACACAATAACATTTGGAATTATACCAAGCCTGCATGGTAAGGGCTTATAACAAGAAAGTAAAGCTTCACTCCTTCACCAAGGGTGAGCTCGTCCTTCTTGCACGATCACCACTTGACCCCACTAGAAAAAAAAAGAGTAAATTCACCTCTAAATGGGACAGTCCATACGCCATTGGAAAGGCATATCCTATTGGTGCATATCTTTTTTGTGATGCGGAGGGCAACCAAATCCTCCCCGTTACCAATGCCAGATTCTTGAAGAAATATTACCCCTAGAATGACCTACAAGGGACTTCAAGGAACTACGTCGGTTTGATCTTGTCTTATACACGTATGTAGACAATTCGGGTTTCTTTTCTACTCTGGATGCAACCACATTCATTCTCTTCTCTTCAAAAAAAATCATTATCAATCTGATTAAAAATCAGTAATGGTAATGGGATGCAAAAAGTAGGCAACCCCTAGTCTTATGTTAAGGGATTCTAAGGGCAAAAAAGGGACACATATCATCAAAAATGGTTTTTAATGAGATCGGTAAAAAAATTGGGCTTCATATCATGTATATGTCTTCATATCATGAATACAAAATTTAAACAAAAATCAACAAATATTCATTAAAACTAGGTCTCAAAAGACCCAATTTTTTAGGTCTGTTTGGGGGGCCATCTCGAGGCCTTCCATAGCTCCTAAATTAATGAAATTAAATTCAACATATCATGTATATGTCTAGTCTAACATAGTCAAATTTGGGCTTAATCAGCTCTCTACAAAAATCATACGAAAATTGACATGAAATGGGGTAAAAAATGAAAGCAAGTAGAGGTTGTTAAGCCTCTATTATGTAACCCGAATTAGAGCAGTGTTTTAGCATGAATTAGACAACATAAAAGCATGCTAATTTGATATATGGTGAAGAAAAAAGTGAATTGAACACAGGTTCAGGCTTACCTTGGGCCAAAAATGACCTAGGGTTGATAAATCATTGCCTTTTTCTTCTTCTTCTTCTTCTTCTTCTTCTTCTTCCTCTCTCCTTTGGATTTGGGGTTTTTTGTTGCCAACCCCCTTGAGCATGAATTTAGGGGTATTTATAGCCTCCAAAGGGTGTGGTGAATGGCTAAGATTAAAGATAGGGTTTGCTAGATGAAGGGCTAGGATGATGCTAATCCTAAAAGAGGTGGAGGGTGGAGATGGATTTGGGATGGGTGGCTAGGATTAGGGGATTTTGTGTTTTGTGAGGTGTTGAGTGTAGGGTTGGGATTGAGTTAGATGGATTAGGTGGAGGGTGAGGATGAGGGTATGCTAATGGGCATGGATTGATGACATGGACCAATGGGAGAAGAATAGGTTTATGATGTAGTAATTTCATAAAAGGATCGAATTAATGATACAGTATTTTGGGGATTTGGATAAATGATGCAATAAATAAAAATTCTAAAGCGTAGGTCCACATCCATTTTTGATTTTTACTATTTGGTCCTTGTAGACACACTGGTCAACCGGATTCGCGATCCAACATCCACAAACCCTTGAAAGTCCAATTTCTGGTAAATTTGAAAAAAGCTTCATTGGACTGTAGGAATGGTAAAATGGTAAATAAATTTACCAAAATCTTCAAGGAATATGTGTGGATTGAATCATTGGAGGTGTTGCCACAAACGGCGAGTTAATCAAACATATATGTAGGGAAAAACATGAAAAATTGTATTTCCGAAGAAAATAAGAATCACACAAATACAAGTGATTTTGCCCGAGTTTGCTTTTTGACTTTTCGAACTCTATTGGTTACAAACAGACAGTGGTTTTCAGGTTTCCCAGACATTCCAATTACACTGGCGTGGTCGGAATTAGGTTTTGGAATGAGTTTGAATAAAGACCTATGATGCAATAAACCGGCAAAATGTTAAATTTTGGATATAACAGGGTTTGTGAACGGGTGGGGCCCATTGTGGATAACTGGTGGGCCACAAAGTATTGAAATCTTGAGAGTCTTGGAACTATAAGAACTGACATGACATCATTCAGGTAAAGGGAGAGGTTTCAAGGGGCTTTTGAGGGTCTAGGAGTATATTCTGAAGGCAAAAAGATTAAATGGTAATTTTTTGCCTGCAAGGGTAAAAAATCTGAAAATGAGGATTCTTCACCTGTGATGCTTCATGACAAGAAGACTAACATAGGGGAGAGAAAATTCAGTGATTTAAGTGGTAGATAGTGAGTTTTGGGCTTTTGAAGGTAAAAGGAAAAAATGGTAATTTTTTCACCTATGTTGCTTTGTTGAGGGAATGAAGGCTTACATAGGTGAGAGAAAGTTTAGTGATCTGAGTGGTAGATAATGAGTTTTGGGCTTTTGAAGGTAAAAGGGTAAAATGGTAATTTTTTCACCTGTACTGCTTTGTCGAGGGAAGACTTGCAAAGGTAGGAAAAGTTACAGATAATATGGATGGAGCTCCTAAATGTGGACCCTCGAAGTCCTACTGATGCTTTTGTAGAAGATTAGGGTTTGACCTGAAATGGTGTATTTGGACTGTAATAAGATGTTCTAATTAACTCATTGACGACTGGAACATCCGAGTAGACCTCTTTGGGGATGCCTAACCTCCTAGAGTCCATGTTTGCTCTTCCTAAGCCATGGGTGCTTAGAGTCTTGATGCCTAAATGTTGTTATGTTGTCCTTATGCTATCACATGACCTGAGTCAAAATTTTGGTGCTGACAATATGACTCTCATAATGTCCACCACATTTGTATTTGACTCCTATAATGTCAATTACATGTGACTCTCATAATGTCTACCACGTTTGTATTTGAATCCTATAATGTCAATTACACGTGACTCTCATAATGTCCACCACATTTGTATTTGACTCCTATAATGTCAATTACACATGACTCTCATAATGTCCACCACATTTAACTCTCACAACATTAATTATGTGTGACCCTTATAATGTCGACTACATTCGACTCGTATAATATCAGTCACATTTGACTCTTATAAAGTCAATCTTACTTGACTCCCACAATGTTGAGTAAAGAAAATGATTTTAAAAAAATAGGGAAATAACAAGGAAAATACAAGACAAGAAAAGATAAAGTTCTATCTTTTCTTTCATTAACAAAAAGGGGTTTATACATCCTCCTCCAATATATCACTTTGGGAAGGCGGAAATGAGACATTTACATACATCCTCTTCTGTGGTCAAGGAGGATCGAATTCGGTCACCCCTCCTGGCAAATTCTTCATGAAGGCGATTAATGGTGGAAGAAACTATAGAAATCCTCAATTCAAGGGCACTTTCTTCAACTGCTTTCATCTCTCGGGTTGTTGCAAGAGTCGTGATCCGAGCCTACACCCTCATTAGTTCCTCTTAGGCATTGACCATGTCATTATCAATGCTGGTCATGGAATCGCAGACTCGATCCAGCTCCCTCAACAAGGTCTTCCTTTCAGTATCTGCAATGTTTAGACTAGCCTGAGCCTTAGCATTTCTTTCAATATTAGCAAGTTTAGACACCATTGTTGATTGTTTAACCAAAGACGCGAAATTCATCTTTACACCCTACCAAGACCTGTCATTGCAAATATGGACTTCTACATCCTCAACAAGGCCCATTAACACTTTGCCCCGTGTACTTGCGAGATCAAATGACGAGGGTGTCAAGGCTGTCATTAATTCGAGCATCCCTTGGAAGATCATGAGTGCCAAAGCAATCTTGAAAGGGCGCATGATGGCACTAGCGGTGCTCATGATCTCAT
The DNA here is from genome assembly GCA_025762735.1 of Platanus orientalis. Classification (NCBI taxonomy): domain Eukaryota; kingdom Viridiplantae; phylum Streptophyta; class Magnoliopsida; order Proteales; family Platanaceae; genus Platanus; species Platanus orientalis. The sequence goes on along the minus strand of JAOXJP010141755.1, from coordinate 7,077 downwards.
CTGGATAAGTAGAAGAGAAGTGTCAACAATGGTACACCAAAATACATCTTATAACAAGAAGAAAAGCTTACCATGACCCATGGGAGGAATTTCTAAAGGATCATGTCTTACAGGGAATGCCTCCTTAATAACTTGATTAAAGACAAAAGAAGAATTGACAACATAGGATCACATAAACGAATGACATGAATAATGTAGAGAGGGATGACATATATACCTTTCTTAGAGACCATTTCATCTTGGGGATGGTCATTATCTACTAATTCTCCCATCATGGGATTAACGGTTGATTCAGGAGGATTTATGTTGGCTACCACCTCCTCTCGGAACAGGTTCTCTTCTTGAGTTACCTCTGCGATCAATTCTCCATCTATTGTGTTGTTGCCCTCCTCAATAGGTGGAGCAAACAAAGTGGTAAGAGCATCAACAGTCAACGTGGCCATAGGATTGCTAACATCATCAACAGTCTTATCTCGAGGCTTATTGGCTTCAGGAGGATCATACACTTCAAGAGTCCCCACATCAACAAAGCCAGAAGGTTCGCTTATAGCAGGAATCTCTTCACTGATATCCCTTGCTATCTAATCACTTGCTTTAGTGGTGGCTACAAGTGATTCATTAAGATTCTCGCCAATGTTTCCTGACTCATTGGCTGGCAGGTTACCCTCCCTAGAACTATCAGTCCACCTTTGGTCATCCTTTTTGAAGTCTTCATAATCTACTAGCTCCTCAATTTTGGACATGACCACGTCCTGTAAGTTGTTAGGAGGGATGTGAAGTCCCACAAAACCCTTAAACTCTTGCGAGGAATTTCATCTTTGCTCCCTCAAAATTCATGTCCAACACTGACTCAACTAAGTCTTGTTGCTCCTCAAGGGTAATAACAAGATGGGCCTTATTTGTTTGCTTGGTCACTAAGTCCGCCTTTCTTATTGTTGGGACACTATATTCCTCTGTTGTGGTCTTCTGAGGGTTGTCTTCATCGAAGACTGGTCTTTGCACCTCAGCGGGTGTTGGCTCCACTATATCTTATGTAAGGACCTGTTTGCAAATGATCATGAGAATAAAGGAGTTCAAAATAATAAATGATAGAATGAGATTCATTAAAGCCATAAATATACATAAGTGTACCTAGGCATGCTCTCTAGAAGGTGTTGGTGAAGGAGGATTCCATGGCTCTCGTTCAAAATGTGTATGGGAGGATCCACCAACCTCCTAGACAATTGAAGAAGCCCCCTCTCTAATGACACATAAGAGCTCATCATCCTTAACAACATCTTTCCCTTTGAAAGGGACATAGGGCTCTTATTTTTTCGTCTCACGCGATGCGACTAAAGCCTGTTGAACTTGATATGCCACCTCTTCTTCATTGTTGGGCTCATCACTAAAGTGAATATGCTGATCAGTAGCAAGGAAGCATTCGACTACAAAACGAAATGCTTCATCTTCTCCCAAGCATTTCTCCATAGTCCCATGAGCAGATTCAGATGTTACAAAGGGTAGACTCCTTATAGTCGCCAACTCATTCCTAATATTTTTTATAAAACTAGGAAGAGAGTCACGAGTCACTAAGGAAATGTCTTGGCTAGTAGGGATATATTCTTGAAGTTTCCTTGTGATGCCAGTCATAATTTTAAAGACATAATTTAGGAATTGACCTTCTAAGTCATACCCATTCATAGTGATGACAAATTCATGCATAGTTCCCCCATGATGCCATAAGACCTCATGCTGCCTCCTGATTATGGTGTAAACACCATACAACTATCGATGAGAGGTGTATCATTGAATCCTTGATGGCTCTCATGGTCCTCTGGTTGCTCTGGGTCTAGTAGGTGCGGTTTCATGCCCCCTTTCACTTTCCAATGATGGTTGAGTGGTAGCAGAAGTGCCAAAAAGGACGGTTAAAAGGATGCATTAGGCCTTGTTCTTGCATCACTAGCAATATACCGGCTAAGTGTTTTTTATCCTCTAGGGTCTCACCCCTATCATGAACTCCCCAGCTGAAGGGATGTCTTTATCCTATTGGGGTCTCAATCTAACTACATCTTGAGGTTCCTCAAAAGGATAACCCCCAATGTTCTCAAAATCATCTTCATGAATAAGAGGCATCCGTTCAGGCTTTCTTACCCTGTTAGGAGATTAGATATGCTGAGGTATCCTCCCATGCGACTTACTCCTTGCACCTCTTTTCCTCTTCGGCTTATTTGGTTGTTCTTCTTCTCCTTTGGTGGTTAAGGGAGATGGTGGGATTGATTCAGTGTCTTCTTGATGACCTCATGGCCACTTATTAGATCTCTTAGGCCATTGGACGGCCGATGTCTTCTTGGCCAAGGTCTTATCTTGAGATTTATCAGCCATTATTATGGTACCTTGGTCGTCATAAAAAATAATGCTGGAGTTGTCCCCGTCTTCGTTGTATCCTACAACTAAAAAGAATGAGTTATACCACCACTTGGCATAATGATAATCGAATTGGAGGTTGTCTTGTTCGGCCATTTCTTTAGGGATGACCGCCTCACTACATGTGCATGACCTTAGAAAATACAGATAAGCTTCTTGAATTCTCTCTAAGCTGGTTGTTCTACCCACTATTTTTATACAGGTAAGAAGAGAGACAAGTCCTTGGAAATAGGAGAATTGGCAAACAAATCTATGAGGATTGTAGGCCTCAATATGAAGATGACTATCCCTCCTCCATGATAGTTCACCGCTCCTAAGAGAGCAAAAATACGCCCAAGCTTCCCCTGCTAACGACCCATCATCTATTAAGGTTTGCCTCTAGAATAAATGATCTAGGATGAGGAGGAGCTTATGAGTAAAGCAAAATAAAGTAGTAGAGCGCAACACCATCTCTACTCATTGATTCTTTAAGGTGTTAATATATACGATATTGCAGAGGTTCTTCTCTCCTCTTTGGTAGATGGAAGGGAAATGAAGCCCCAACTATGTGCTAAAATACTGAAGGGAAAAATACACCAATTTCTCCTTAATACGACCTTCTTGGATACCTACCTCCACGATATCTCATAAGCCACTATATAAGCAGCAAAGACTCAGGACCATCGGGTTCATGTGAATCCCATCAGCAAGATTAATAGTAGCAATAAACACTCTAGGGTGTATGCGCTCACCCATGCTACTCGGGAGAGCCCACCTGCTTAAAATGGTTGCATAAACTCCAACCAATAAAGCAAGGCCATCAAGATCTATGCCCTGTCAAATATTGATTTTGGTCCATGGCAAAGGTTTGCCTTTAACAGTCATGCTCGAAGGACCCTAACAAATGCGGCTAAGTCAGCTGCCATACGAAATGCTCATGTCATTGAATTCATAAAATATCTGGAATTACCTTTGACCTGTGGCAGAAAACGTCTTGAAATGCTTGTTAAAGGAAATGTATTCTTCCATTAATCTTCCCTCAAAAGGCAGATGGCTTACGCCAATAAACTCCCATAATGAGATGCCTTGCTCACCATACTGGCATAATAAAATGTTGGTGTTTGGGCACCATTTGGGATTGCTTATGCTACCATTGCATGGTATTTATCAAAATTACCGATCGAACCACATAGCACCTCAGCCATCCCAACGGCATCTATTTCTACGTGGTAGTTGTGAAGGCAATGTTCAATGAGGGCTTCTCATCTACCTCCCCCACTCGAAAAAGAAGAAGATCCCCTATAGAGCCGACCAACCCATTCCACTTCTCTCAAGTGAATATTTCAAATTAAACTCCTGAGATCACTGGATGGTGGAATCTTTGAGAGTTTCCCCTTCTTCAATAAAGGGAAGTAGTGTTTCACAGACTGAGTTGTCCCAACAAGCCCGATCATTTAGGTGGCACTAACCCTTACAGATAGCCCTGATATAGTTAGGCAGACTTGGTGCATGATCCATTACCGAGTCAACAAATTCCAGATTAAAAAGGCTTCGACTATAGGCCCATTCATGAGTTTGAAGAATTGGAGATAGAAATCTTTTGTGGTACTCACGGTTGTACAAAATTAGTCTTTTAGGAACCATTACTTTATATACAAAAGAAAGCCAAGATAAAAAATTGAATATGTGCATTTTCAAAGTCTTACAAATATTTGCGTGAATGAGTACTTGAATGCTTGAATGTGACTTATGGACTCACATTTGCTCACACTTTTGCAACAATAAACATTGCAGCATTATGCCTGATCATCGACGAATGAGAAAATATTTACCTATTCGCGCCCAACATCTTGACAAGAAAGGAGTACGCAAATAGGAGGTGCCTCGACCTGTGAATGAACACAAGGAGAGCCTTTTGCAACCATTTAAGCCAGCTTTAAAGTGGCAAATGGTTTCTAGAAACCCAGTCATCGCTTGAGATGAAACCGGAGTTCCTAAGTGGATTTTTTGAAGTTTAAAACTCCAAAATCTTCACAAAGTCCACTAAAACTGTGCCAAAGCACTCATTTTTGTAGTACAACTCTTACTAATCAACTAGATTTAAGGTTGGAGGCCCTAAGACTTACCAAAATGAAGAAGAGGCTTTCAGGTTCCAACAAAAGAAAATTTTAAGAACTTCACAGTTAAGGAGTCCAACTACCTTGCAAAAGGTATAAAGATGGTTGCAAGAAGAAAATGGACGATTTAGAGGGTTTAGCTTCTAGTCTGGATATAAAAATCCAAAAGGATTGAAAGCTTCAAGCACTCGATAATGGCAAATTTCAATTTTCGTCTTAGATGATTGAGGAAGACAACACAAAGGGTTTTTATACCTACATAAGGTATTTTGGTCCAACCACAGGGAATTTAAAAAGAACCCTCCTATCTAAGAGGGTAAGATGGTCCTTTCATTCACCAGCTATGAGAGGAGGGTAATCGAAGAGGCATGCACCGTTAGTGACCATTATTCCTTGAAGAACACATTTTGAATCAGAGTGCGTGAATGAGAAATACAAACCTCATTCGCTTACAAATCTACGGAGTGAATGAGGTGTTGACTCTTCATTCGCTGGCATGTTAATGGCTAATGTTAAAAAGAATTGTCATTCGCCACCATACAGATTAAAAGTTTTCAAAGGAACAAATTGACCAGGAGTTTTGCTTGATCTTAGCAATGCATCTAACCTTCAAGGTACCAAATTCTGGTTTATCTTCAAGGCTTTACGCCTACGAAAATAATCAGACTTTGTACGCATGGTTTTTGTTAAAGTATGGTTCTTGCAATACCAAGAAGACAACTACTTTACCCAGCTTGAAAGTCTATTTTCATACCAATCAATATTGATATTCCTTTGGATAAAGTATGCAAATTGCTGGAGTATTCAATTGATGTGAAGGCACAAAGAACATAAAGACATGAAAGGAAAGATAATTCATTGATAAGAGATTCAAAAGGATTACATTTTCATTGATGATCTAAAAAAAAAGAGGGGAAAACAGAGATATTTACCAGCAAAGAAAATTAGATGAAAGCTTTGAGCTTGTCACAGAGTTCTTGAGAGAGGGGAGTTTGTTGCTGAAGGACGGCCTCTGCATCAGCTCGCTTAGCCATTTGTTCAGGGTGGGTTTCATCATTACCTTTTTCTTGACGAGAAGCCAGAATAGTTCTAGCCCAAGCAATTAGATCTTCCTTGCTTTCAATAGTGCACTCATTGTCCTCCAAAATGGCATCATAAGTATCCATGTGATCTACAATAAGAGTAGACTCCGCTTTTACATAATCAAAACATTCTGCCAATACTGCCAATTCCACATCTGCAAAACTCTCCAGATAAGTAGTTTCAACATGGTCTTGCTTTAGACTATCTTCACTTCAGATTCTGCTATGAGTGTTTTGAGGTTAGGAGTAGGCTGAGAGAGTTTTAGAGTCTCTTCAGCTTGTGCTATGGTAGCTGTCGAATCTTGGAGTGACTCCACAGTTCGCCTGATTCTTGCATTCTTATAATACATTTCTGCATCATTCAGACAGGCCAAGGCTGTAGCTTGGGTATGCGATAAGGCCAATTCTTCAAGCTCCATAATTGTAAGGCATCATAGAAGATGAGCACAACTGTTAAATGCCCATTTCACACTCTCATGAAAATCTACTAACTCGTGCTCATTGTAATCCCATGGTGGCAAAACTTCTTCATCCTCAAAAGAGAGCTCTGCACAATAAAAAGATAGTCAAAATTCAAAATAGCTTAAATACTTTTACTAAAGAGAAGTACATGATGCCGGAATAGGTTCTAAGGCTGGAATAGGTTCAGGATCTAGGGAAGATTTAGTCTCCGACGACGAGTCAGAATCCGGTATAGGGAGATTATCTTTGGAATCCGACAAGTTAATTATTAGAAGATTGTCCTTAGAATTCGATGAGTCAATTATTATAGGCATAAGATCCTGACGACGATTCGGCCTTGCTATAGGACTTGGCCTTGGGTTGGTCCAGGACCTAAGTCTCAAACGCCTAGGAGGCATACCATCAAAAGTGGATGATTCACCCCTTTTCATGTTAGAAGACTTTTTTTTGGGTGCCATTGCTTGAAAGAAACAAAAGAAACAGAACTTTTTGTGATGAGTAGTGAGAACTGTGAAGGAAGTACAAAACATGGCGAATGGACATAAGCTATTCACATTCGCACACACTAATTTGTACAACAAAACCCATGAACCTCAACCCGCGAATGAATGCAAGGAGGTCTATTCACAACTTACTTAAGCAGATATTCGTACGATAAACCCGGAAACCACGAATGAGCTACATGAGATGTAATCATCCCCAGAAGAGATGACTGAAATTTTGAACAAAAGAAAAAAGTATTAGGATTCAAGAAATCTAAAATCTTCTTTGAGATTTCTCCAAAATCCTACCAAAAATTATCCTTTGCCCATACAAGAAGAAATCAAACTCAAAAAGAAAAGAAGAGAATAGTAAGGAGAAAGAAAATAGATGCTTCTTGTGTTCATCATGCTTCATAGGATCTATAGAGAAAACAAAGAAAAGGAATAGAGATCTCATGTATGCAAAGCTGATCTCTCTTAGAAAAGTTTTGTTTCAAAAGATGAGTTGAACAAGAAGAAAGGAGACTTATATACTCACGCAGGGGTATATTT
>JAOXJP010141744.1:0-27341 GCA_025762735.1 Platanus orientalis | reverse complement strand
GTCTTGACATAATCCATGGACACAACCTTTTTATCCACCAATTAGCGAATGAAATGGTGTTTAATTTCAATGTGCTTTGTCCTAGAGTGTTGGATAGGATTCTTGGAGATGTCAATGACATTCTTGTTATCTACAAATAGACTTATGGTGCTTTGTTCCAACTTGTAGTCTTTTAGTATTTACTTTATTCACAAGAGTTTGGTGCATCCACTATCGGCTGTAATATACTCAACCTTGGCAATTGATAGTGATATAGAGTTTGTTTTTCGTTGTGCCAAGAAACAAGATTGTTGTCTATGTAGAAATAACCTCCACTCGTGCTATTGTGATCTTCTACATCGCTAGCCTAGTTAGCATCTGAGTATCCTACAATCTCAGATGTGGTTTTAAATGGGTACCACAATCCAAACTCCATAGTCTTATGGATATACCGAATAATCTTCTTAGATGCCTTGAGATGTGATTTTTTAGGGACAAGTTGATATCTAGCACACACACCTACACTGAATGTAATATTTGGTTTACTTGCAGTCGAGTAAAGCAAACACTTAATAATGCTCCTATAGTAGGTGGAATCGACCTCGGCTCCCTCAAGGTCTTTAGTGATCTTGTCACTTGTGCTAGTGGGAGTGCTGGCAGGTTTGGATTATTACAATCCAAACTTGGAGACTAAGTCTTTTGTAAACTTAGTTTGGCTTAAATTGATGCCATCATTTGTTTGCTTCATCTATAGACCTAGGAAGAAGCTTAGTTCTCCTTCCATATTCATCTCAAATTTTGATTTCATTGTTTGGGTAAAACCATGAGACATCTCTCCACTAGTAGACCCAAAAATGATATCATCTACATATATTTGAGCAATGAGTATGTGACAAATTTTCTTCTTAATGAAGAGTGTTTTGTCAACACTTCCTCGATCAAAATGGTGATCAAGAAAGAACTTTGTGAGTCTTTCATACTAAGCTCTTGGAGCTTGTTTGAGACCATACAATGTCTTCTTGATTCTGTATACGTAGTTAGGTAAGTGAGAATTCATAAATCTCTTAGGTTGTTCAACGTATACTTTCTCTTGGAGAATTCCATTTAAGAATGCACTCTTGACGTCCATTTGATATAACTTGAATTTTAAGTAACATGCTATGAAAAAGAGGATCCTAATGGATTCTAACCTCACAACAGGGGAAAATGTTTCCTTAAAATCAATGCCTTTTATTTAGGCATACCCCTTTGCAACTAGTTTGGCCTTGTTCCTTATCATTGTACTATGTTCATCATGTTTGTTCTTGAAGATCCATTTAGTACCGATGACATTCGTTTCAGTGGGCCTTTTAGTGAGAAACCATATATCATTCCTTTAGAATTGATTTAGTTTCTCTTGCATGGCTAGGATCCAATATAGATCATTTAGAGCTTCTTTAACACGTTTTGGCTCTATCTTAGAGGTGAAATAAATGTGACAAATGATGTTTTCTATTTGTCTCATTGTCTTCAATCCAATGTTTGGATCACCAATGATGTCTCCATATGACAATCCTTTGGTGAGCCTTTTGTCCTTGGGTTGAAGTTGAATTTCTTTGACTTTATCCCTGAAACTAGATTAAGAAAGAGTGTTCTCATTAATCCTCTTGTGGATTTCTCAATTTTCACTTGAGATGAACTCTCATTCTCATGATCAAACAACACCACTGGTAAGTTTTCTTGCTTATACATTGCCTCAAAGTCATCTACCTCGACATTAATTGACTCCTCCATTAAGCGAGTCCTAATGTTGTAGATACGGTAGGCTTTACTAGTAGTGGAGTATCCTAAGAGCATGACCTCATCACTTTTTTCATCAAACTTGCTTAAATGTTCTCTATTTCGAAGAACATAGTAAGTGTTGCCAAATACTTTAAAGTATTTAGCAGTTGTCTTTTTGCCACTCTACATTTCATAGGGGGTTTTGGATGTCCTCGGTTTAAGATAGACATGGTTAGAAACATAACACGTTGTGCTAATTACCTCAGACCAAAACCTCTTGGTTATGCTTTTACTTGAAAGCATTGTTGTAGCCATGTTAAAAAGAGTTATATTCTTCTTTTTAGTCACTCCATTTTATTGGAGAGTTTTAAGGGCTAAAAACTCATGCTTCACTCCCAACTCTTCATACCATTTTAAGAATTTGTGATTCTCAAATTCTCTTCCATGGTCGCTCCGGATTTGCTTTATCGTTAGATCTTTTTCAACTTGAATTCTCTTATAAATGTTTAGAAATTCATTGAAAGCTTCAGATTTTTCCCTTAAGATTGCTATTCAAGTGTATCTATAGAAATTATCAACCACAACCATGAAATACTTCTTCCCTCCTAAACTCTCCATTCTAATTGAACTTGGAAAGTCCATGTGAAAAATTTCAAGAGGTCTAATAGTCCCTATAGATATAACTTTCTTATGAGAGACTCTAGTTTGCTTCCCCATTTGACAACCTTTGTATATTAGGTTGTCAACCTTGCTGAGCTTGGAAAGTTCCTTGACTGTCCCTTTCTTGCTAAGTCATGCAAGATCCCTAAAGTTGAGATGTCCTAATCTTTGATGCCAAATAGTGATTTTATCATTTTGGGTCAAACGACAAGTGTCCCCTTGTTGAGAATGGGGATCAATGACATAGCAATTGTCACTTATCCTTACTCCTTAGGCTAGGATGTTGTACTATTCGTGATCTTTGGTCATACATCCATTTTTGCAGAAATTACACCCTATAGCCTTTATCACATATTTAACTAATGTTTATCAAATTATGCTTAAGGCCTTACACATAGAGAACCTTGGTAAGTTGTGGAATGCTGGGAGATACAATTGTTCCTACCCAAGGATTTTGATGGTGTTTTCATCACCAAATGTGACATATCTACCTTGAGTTTCCTCAAGTTTAGTAAATAATTCTCTCTCATCAGACATGTGCCTAGAGCACCCATTATCAAGGTACTATCTTGATGACCTTTCGGCTTTTAGTGTAGTGTGGATGACCAAACACTTTGGTTCATCCTTCCTCACCCATACTCTCTTAACCTTAGGAGGTTTAGAGACTTTCCGTTTGGCACTTTGTTGATCTAAGTCCTTCTTTCCTTAAAGGTTTCTATTTTCAACGTTTTGAAAATAGTTTCTCTTATTGGCATTCTTCCCATTTGGTATTCTTCTAGTTTGCATTCTTTGGGATTTCATATCATTTTCCCTTTTTTCTTACAATCCACCTTGATGGGCCCTTCTCAGCCACAATAGTAGCAATAGAATATGTGCCTTCTTGGTGCATGGGATTATGTTATCTTCCTTCTCGATTGTTCATTATGGAAGGAATGTTGGGCTTTTCTAGGTTTCCTATATTGACTAGGCTGCACCTTAGTCTTCCTAGAAGTGGAGGCGTTCCTTTGAAATCCTTCAAAAGTGGAAGCTTTGTTTGCTTAAAATTTATTTCATGCCTCTTTGGCATAGGAATAAAGCTTGTTTATCCCTTGATCTCCTTTAGAGGAAGATGCTTGGTGGGTTTGAGGTCTACTCCTAACCACTTGTGCATAGGATCTTGATTGGGGTTGCACGGATCTCTCCCAAACTCTACATTAACTCATAGGTACTTTACCTTTGAGTGAGATAAATGTTTTATTCTCAACCTTATTTGACCTTTGATAAGGTCTTTATGGATCCACCTTTTCTTTTCCCTTGTTGGAAAGTTGTGGAGGTGGTTGAGTAGATCCTTTGGCTTTGACAAAGCCATTCTTGGGTCTCTGAGTTGAGGATGAGACAATGGCCTTAGAATAACTTAGTCCGGTCATATCCCCATGCTCTTTGCCCATTTTGAGCATCTTCTTAAACTTCTCATTTTCTTGGACAAGCATTGAGATGTTCTTCTCTTTTCTTCTTTAAGCTCCTTGATTTGTTTGAGGTAATCAAGGGACTTCCTTGTGCGTTGAGCACAAGTCAAGTTGAGAGCTTTGTTTCTCTCATTTAGTGTCTTGATTTGGTCCTCTAACTCATGAATGAGTAAGTCATCACTATGGGACTTATCCTTTTCTTCTTCAAGGTTTTTGAGCTTATCTTCAAGCTCAAAAACCTTGTTGGATAACTTTTGATTGTCCTCAAGGAGTATTCTCTTTTCATGCTTCCTATTGTCTTTTTTTAGGTCTAGAAATAGTCTAGAGTCATTAAGCTTCTTCTCTAGTTCTACTTATTTTAGACTTATCTTTTCTTTTTCACATAAGAGCAGTAATTTTATTTGGAAAAATCTTTCTCCTTTTCACTTTTCGAAGAAGACTCTTGTCTATGAATGGAGATAGTGTCTTTAAGGGATTTTGATTTTTCAGTCAACTCAATGATTTTCCTTTTGAGTTGTTTATTTTTCTTTCGCAACTTAATACGTTGCATAAAATGGTCATTAAATGTCTCTTGTGCATCATAGATCTCCTCCTCTTCTTTATACTCTCCCTCATCTTCACTTGTCTCCAAAAGTGAGCTCATAGGAGTACCAAAAGTCATAAAAGCCTTAATCTAATATGAATGAGCTTTCTCACCACTTTAGGACTTATGTTCCAAAATTTCAGATTCATCATCCCATGTGGTAGCTATGGCCTTGCCCATTGACTTGTACTCATTTTTCTTATTACCACAATCATAGACAATGTGCCCCCTACCTTTGCATTCATAGCAAATGGGTGGTTCTTTAGAAAATTTCTTCTTTTTTGTATCTAGGATAAGAATTTCTTATTTGCTTATTCTTGGAGTAATCCTGATATTTCTCCTAAAGAACTTCTTGAACCTTTTGGCACAAAGGGACAAGTCATCATCTGAATCTTCATTTGGTAGGTTCTTTAGTGGCTGCTTCAAATGTTTGAAGTGATCCAATCAACTCTTTTAACTTCATGACTTCTAGGTCTTTACTTTCTTCTATGGTGGTGACCTTAGGCCTAAACCTTTTGGGAAGAGACCTAAGTAATTTTTTAACCACTGTGGACTTAGAAATGTCCTCACCTAGACTCCTCATGATATTCACCAAGTTTGATAACTTGACATTAATTTGAGAGATTTCTTCATCCCCCTCCATCATAAGAATTGTAGTATACATTTGAAGCTTGGACATCTTTATAGCGCTTATACCCTCATGGGTAATAGAGAGAAGCTTCCACGGTTCCTTCATCATTTTGAGATGAGCTATCCTCCTAAACTCATCTAGGGCTAGATCACTATCTATGACATTCAATGCCCCAAAGTTAAACTTATGAGCATCCGCCTCGGTGGGGGTTCACTCACTTCTAGCTTTGTCAGGCTGTATATAGTCATCAAAAATTTTATTCTATACCTTAGGGTCATAAGCATTTAGGAATAACTTCATCCGAGATTTCCAATAACCATAATCCGTTCCATTGAAAAATGGAGGGGTGCCAATGGACATACCACTATCTTTTCTAGCCATCTAGGATTTTTTGCTAGGACCTTACTCGAGATGTTAAGCCCTATCTGAGTAACCTACACTTTGATACCAATTGAAATTACTCTAAAGTAATCCTAAAAGGGGGTGAATAGGATTTCTCCATTAATTTACCCATTTTTAATTTTAACTTGTGGTTGCTATTAACCCCGTTTTTAAGTTAGCCCAAATGTGTATGTGTGCTTCAATGTGTCTACTCAAGTATAATGAAAAATATCTACTAGGCAAGAGTAGTAGAGAGTATCAAGATAAATAGATAAGCAATCACATAACAAAAACCACAACAAGAGATTTATAGTGGTTAGGTACTTGGGCCTACGTCCACTCTTCTAAAGCTCACTACCGAACTTAGGTATGTTCATTTAGGTACTATTATAATCTAGGTCAATATACAAACCTAACTACTTACTTATAAGCAAGTTAAACAATGACACTCATTGTCTCCGGCGAGTGTGTACAATTTCTGGTGTCTCCGACGAAGGTAGTCAAGGTTCAGGTATCTCCGGTGGAAGCAAAGCAAACACAATAATGAATATGAATGCAAATGAATAAAAAGTCAAACACATATTACTACAAGTTGGTTGATGTTGCTAGTTACACAATAACGGAGTGTTCCTTGTTTAGCTGGTTTGCCTTAGTTACCCACAAACTCCAAGTACTTAGTTCTATTGCTCCTTGAGCTCAACCAAATGTGAGTTTCCTCTAGAGAAGGTGTTTACCACAACTTCTCCTCAATAGTAGTAGAGTAGTGCTCAAGAGGAGAGAAAGAGAGAGAGAATATAGTATAGTATGCTAGCTACTTAAACTCAAAATCTGTGGGCAATGGAGGTTTACATAGTAGAAATGGCTCTAAAAATAGTATGCCTCATAGCTCTCTCAAAGAATGCTGGGAGTGTTGGAGATCCTTTATCCTAAAGGGAAAAGATGTTTTTTATAGTAGTGATGAGCACCCATGGCCTTGGGATTGGAATATTTTATAAAGAAGAGCATTTTGGACCTTTGGATATGAAAAACGGAGTTCAAATTTTGAAAATCCCTCAGATTTGTGACTAAAAAATATTCCAAAAATGCCCTCTAAACCGATTGCTTGATCCATAATCAATTTGGGTTCAAAATAGATTTCGGATTAAGCAATCGATTTTAGCTGTTGCACAGACTCGCAATCGATTACGAGATCGAAAACCCATTTCGAGTTTGAGTAAAATTCTCAAAACTCATATCAAAATTGATTTGGCCATATGGGTTTTGGGCTCAGGTGTCTCAGTTTGAATCAAAACTCATGTGTGAAACCAATATGACTTGGGCATATGTGTGAGACCTAAACCATGTCTAGGTTCATTTTAAAGCATTCAATATGATATGCATGCATGCTTTATACCTTCCTTTATGTGCCAACTTTCTGGTCTCTTCCTTGGGTCTTTGGTCCTTCTTGGCTTCATGTGTTGAATTTGTGAGATCATAGGACACTTACAAGACTCCTACCACTACCCAATTGACTATGGGATTGACATACATTAACATAGTCTTTTATGAGCAATGGACTTACCTATGCATAACATTTTTTAGATTAAAAGTGTTGGAACTGAAAATATGCGAATGATGGTTGTGCGACTGAGATAATACAATGTAGTTACGCACATGTCATTCACACAACTTGGCTGCGCAATTGTCACATGTATTGATGCATGACAGACAACACAAAATCATTCTCTATCGCGTACTAATGACAAAATTCATTCACACAACTTGTTAAGAAAAGGATTGTGTGATGGATATTGCGAAGATAGCTATAATCACCTCCACATGATAAGTGTGCGACTGTCATAAAAGGAACATGACATTTGTGTATAAGTCCACATTCATGCACATAGATATCCTCAAGCACGCATCATGGAACTAGGAATTGGAATTTAACTCCAACTCTGTCAATGAAGGTTGTTTTTCATAACCACAACACCTAAAGACTCCTTGGACATATAAAAGTCTAATGGAAGTGTAAACTCACAAAAATGAGGCTACAATATGTATAGGTTCAAGGGACAATACATTCTCATACTAAAAAGGACTCTTCATGTTACAAGAAGTTGTTTCCCATAAGGAGTCTAACTCAACTCGTCCATGCATCTATAAATACTAGCAAGGAGCATGAATTTGACATTCTTTGTACTCTAGCATTAATTTTCTAAGTTCTTAAACTCTTGTTCTCAAGTTCAAAGTAAGTGGGAGCACTTTATCTTCCTCATCATCTTCAAATCTACTACAATAGCTAGCATCTCTCTTCAAAAAGGTTGAAAGTCCATCAAACCTCTACAATATCCTCACAAGAAGATATCGTAGAAGCTTGTAATCTTGAAGACATCTATAGCTAGGTAAGATTCATTGTAAAGCTTAACATTATTGTTGAAGCAAGTCTTCAAGTCTTGTAATCTTAAAGAATTAATGAAGAGTCAAAATTTCATCTTTCTCATCTCCTCCTCTTTTAATTTATGCAACTTTTTTTTATTTAACAATTTTTGTAATTTGGAGTTAATCAAAGAATGTTTGTCCACAAACAACAATAATTAATAAGTTTTTTTTTCAAAGAGCTTGGAGTAATTGTTCTCCACATAAAATAATAAACTAGCCTTCTAAAGGTTGGGTAATTTGAATATCAAATTTCTATTGTTCAATAAGTAATAAAATTTGGTGCTACAATTTTTTGGCATACCTGATGAGACATTATGTTCCTCTCATCTTTCTTCAAGTTCCATTATACAAATGGATGCCTTGCCATCTTCTGGAATTCCGAGCAAAGTTGCAACCATGGTGCCCTGTAAGGCTGTCTAGTTACCTCTCTATCAACACCAAAATCATAGGTTGAGGCACCTATCTCCCCACCATTCAATGTGACTGCAATGACCCACCCCCTTGTAGGAAGATCAGTCTTGTTAGAATAGCCTTAAGTGGCTTAGAAAGCCCACACACTTGTAGAAGAGAACACCTTGCTTCCGTAAGTTACTGCTACATGGTGATGCCAATATCTGGTAAGGATAGTGCTCTTGCATTACATGGGACAACCACTCATAGGAGTGTAATCCCTACTATACCTCATTTGGTTTCAACAAAAACAATTGGTTAGGTTGCCCAAGTTACCATAGGAAATCTGAAGGTGAGATGGGTGGTTAAACCTAGGCTAAATTCACAAAGAAAGGACTCCACAGACGCATAAAAATACCAACTTGTGATTCAGTCGCACATCACTGCTGCCACAACAATCAGTACACAGTCGCTCATAACTAAGCAGTCATTATAACTTGCTCAGTCACATAGATGACTTCAGTCATAACGCCCAGTTCAGTCTCGCACACCTGTTCATTGCAACAACCATCTCAGTCACGTATACCAGCTCAATTGCACATACTAGCACAATCACCTACACCAGCTTGCTCAGTCGCAGCTCCCTAAAAAGTTATGCACCTGGTTCACATCACCATGACCGGAGTTCCTAAACTAATGAATCAAGGTTCACAAACTCCAGAGGACTATGAGAACAAAAAGGTCAATAGAAATAGAAGGATTAAGAGGAAAAAATCAAAGAAAATGACCGATAATTAAAAGAAGCTTAAAAATGTACTAACTAATGCTGAGAAAAGGTTCCAAAAAGAGCAGGAGATGGACATTTACACTACTGAGACTCTCTATTCCTTGCATTGCCAACACTTGGTGTAGGCAAGAGTCAATTTTTGAAATACCATCTTATTCACTCGGTTTGAACCTCTTGCAAATGAGGACTCAGAGCTTAGTATCAACCCATCTCTGAAACAATTGAATGAGGGCTTTCTTAGGGTAAGAAATGAACCCCAAGATAGTCCCATTAGGGGTAATGGTTTTGAAGTCAAGAGAAAGAAGAATGTTGCTCAACGAAAAAGGGCCAAGCTTTGAAAAGATGCACATGCCAGTTCAAGACTGGGGGCATTCCAAAGAATGCGCTCCCACCTTAGGTACACCCTCAAAGGGATGATCCATCTTTACCTTCACATACAAAAGGACAGACTAGTTATACATCGTACGTGGGCAAAGGAAGGATCTTTGAGCCTACACATCCATCGGCCATAGTTATGAAAACTAGGGCACAGAAAGGAGTTCCCTCGGAAGAAACCCTAGAGTCATCTACATCACATCCATTGACCATTAATGATACTGGAATAATGACCATAAGTCAATTGGTTGTCTTATGCACCCTGTTCCCTCAATAGTCTATGGGGGACTCACTTATCTTTGGAAGTCCACCCCAGCCTCTACTAAGAAGGTTCCAACAAAATTTTAACCATAATTTATCCCATTAGTGAAATGGCAATAATCAATGTCACATCCGCCACACCACAGACAAAAGATGTGTCACGAAGGTAGGGTGAGATATCAAACCCACCACCTCAAGACCCACAGGGTAATCCTATTCTTATAAATGAAATGGAGATCAGCATCCAAGTGATCGGGAAGACACGTCACCAAGCAGGAAAGTGCTCTTCGAAAAGTTGGAACCATGCGATCGCCTTATTGCAACGGAAGAGGTGAGCATTGCTGAGGTGAAGGCTAGATTGAACTTTGTACTTAGTCAGCATGCAGGTCAAAGGTCAAGACCTTCCGCCACAACTCAACAAGGAGGTGAATTGGGGGCATCCCCTTAGTTCACAACAGAGTATGTTTCATCATCAATGCCAAGGGAAACTTCTTTTTATGGAGGCAGTTCAAACCCTTTCATACCTCAAGGTCCACCTCCATAGGGACCTCCTCCACGAGGACCACTTTCTCAAGTTGCACCCCCATAGTGACCTCCTCCATGAGGGCCACCACTTTAAGGTCCACCTTCACAAGGACCCCATCCACAAGGGCCATTACCACAAGGTCCCTACTGAGAGCAGAGTTACAATCGAGACTCATATGGTCCCCAACAAAACATGTACACATAGCCTGCTTCACTGGGAATGGATCCCTAAATAATGGCTCAACTAGAGATCATGATGTTGCAAATGTTTCGAAACACAAGGAAAAGGGAAGGGATAAAGCCTACATAATGGCCAAACCCTACCCTTCATATATTGATTGTTTTCCATTTCCACCTAACTTCAAATAGCCACAATTTATAACATTCAATGGGACGTCATGCCCTAAGCAACATGTGGCTCAATTTGAAATTAGGTACAGACAGCTGCAAAACCAAGAAGTGTTAATGATTAGGCTATTTATCCAATCTTTAGATGGGGTGGCCTTCACTTGGTATTCAAACCTTCAACCTGGTTCAATACCAAAGAGAAGAAACCCTAATTGATTCATTCTCCCAAAACACAAGCCCCAAAATCACAAAATGTACAAAAAAATAAATCCCCAATTATTATTATTTTGTGGGGCTTGATGTTACTAATGATCCAAGGAAGTACTAGTAAGCGTTTTTGTGAATATTTTCTTCTAGCATAGTAAAACTTCTGGGGTGATTTCATGTGCATCACATTCTTAATTAAACAAAGTACTGAGTCCCTTATTAGGACCTATTAGATTTTTAACCAAACTACTTTTGTTGTCCACATGCACCTAGTTGGTCAAGTAGCTCGCTCAAGCATTCATAAGATGATCCACCTTCCTGCACTGCCCGTCTGGCCACTCGTCCCAACCCTTGGGCCCTCTCTTTAGAACTCATCCCCTTCTCTCCACCCATCAACTCCTTCACACCTTCACAGATCGCTTTCCTTCCAACTGTAATCCCACGCCCCGGGCTCACGGCAAAGCTCAACCCTGCACCCAGTACCTCCACCACAAGCTTAGCATTCAAAGACTGCTCGGCTATCATGGGCCATGCTAAGATGGGGACTCCCATTGATATGCTCTCTAACACCGAATTCCAACCGCAGTGGCTCAAGAAACCGCCCGTTGCACGGTGCTCTAAGATGCTCCGTTGATCCACCCAATCTCTTATGATCAACCCCCTACTACCCTTGAGCCTCTCCTCCATTCCGTTAGGTGGGCACCATGTCATGGATCTAACCACCCAAATAAAAGAATACCCTGACATTTCTAATCCAAAAGCAACTTCGTCTAGTTGGGCATCAGACACTTCTGCTTGGGTCCCAAATGCTACGTATATCACAGAGGCTGTTGTGGCTTGCTCGGTCAGCCACTTTATACACATGGAGGACCTGTTTGATCTCCCCATATTGTCGAAGAGCATAAGGGGACCTACACACCAGGCCTTAGCTCCATTTGTGTAGAATGACTCAAAAGGTGCAATATGACTTCGTTCTAGCTCGAAGAAGCTGTTAACAATCACACCCCAGCTGTCCACATCAGACTCTCCCACCTCCGAAATGAACTGCGAGAGTGGGTCGTCGTGGTCCTGTACTCCAAGCGTCTCGGGAAGGTCTGCCCGGGTTAGCTTAAAGGGAAGTTGCAAGCCGGGCATGTTTAGAGGTTCAGAATCTGATTCAGTGATCAGGTGTGGCGCATGCACCCAGATGGTCTTACTGATCGCCATTGATAAAACACCCATTCCATGGAAGACAAGTCGAGGGACACCAAACACTCGACAAGTGGCGAGTGTCCAACCCAAGAAGAAATCAGAGATGACACAGATAGGAAGGGTGCCATCCTGGGACATTTGATGTAACACTCGATGGAAAGGCTCTTGAAGTTGTTGGGTGGCTTGTAAGAAAGGGACGTAGAGGTCCATGGAGGGTATGTGGGCAGTGTTCTCACATCCCTTAGGGAGTCCTTCCACAACAGGAAATGGGATCTGAATAAGATGGATTAGTGGGTGCTTGGAGATGTAGTGGAGGATGGATGAAGCGTTTGATGGGGTGGTGATTATGGTTACCCTGATACTTCTAAGTGAGAGAGCTTTTGAGAGATCTAGTAGGGGAAGGGTGTGGCCCTGCGCCATGAAAGGGAAGATAACTACGTGGGGTTGTTGTGTTAGGGAAGCCATGGACTCTCTCTTTCTCTCTCTGTCTCCTTCTTGGGCAAATGTTTTGTGTGGATCATGAAACGAAATCTATGTACGTATATATAATAGCACTTGCAGTGTAAAGCCGGTGCAGCTTCGCCAACAGTGCACCATGTGGTGAAATACTGGGTAGCAGTTTTGAGTTGCTGGGTTAGGTTATGGCTGCTGGAGTAGCAACTCAAAACTCTCCTTTCCTTGCCAAATGGCACTTTGTGGATTAAGCTGCAACGACTGTGCCGGACCTATCCGAAGTCATGTTTGATGGGTACCATTTGTTAATTGTGCATTAATGCTAATCTAGTGACTTCAGTTTTGGTATGCCGCGTATGACCCAGTTGAATAATGCTTCCATAGCTCCATAGCAGCAGTTAATTTTTACTTTTCTTGTTGATAATGGAGACTGGATCCGCTGTCGGTGGAAAGAGTTAAGCAAATGGAATTAAAAATAACAGTAATTAATTGGCAGAGATACCCATAGGGGAAACATTCCCAAATATTAAATCACTTTTAGTCCAACAAAAGAGATTTCAATGCGTGATGACATGCCTGACAAAAGTCTTCAATTCACACCTTCACGAGGCTAAATAGACTAGGTCAAGTCAACCTAATCTTTGGATCAATCTACGAAATGTCTACACTATTTCATCGTTTGTCTGTTGCGAGAGACACGGGAACATTACGAAAATGTTAATATATCTGTTTGCACGCTTGCACCTTTCTCTATATTTAATTATTATTATTATTATTTGTCTACGTCTCTAAATATAATTTTTAGAAGCTAAAGATTGAGAGTCTGAATATGGAGAAAGCAAATCTTTTGTAATCAAAACGGGTGACCATGTGTAACGTGCACCATAGATTGACGTTTGATTTCTCTTTTAATTAGATTGCCTCTGTTTGGAAACTTTTTTAGCACATTTTCTGAAAATTTTTAACCCACTACAAACTACGTGTCAGCCGCCTAGCTATATAAGGTACCCATAGATTGACATAAGATGTGTTCATGAATTAGATGCCTCTTTTTGGAAACTTTTTGAATTGAACACTTTTTCAGACATTTTTAACCGTATACAAACTATGTGTCAACCCATGGGGTGAACATACATTGGTCAAATAAATTTTGGTCATGGAAGATTTGCTCCCAGATCGTATTGCAGATGTTTTGATTTTGTGATGCATATCGCAGACTGATATGTGGAGTGTAATAGTTAAAAGTTTTTCTTTTGTTATTTTTTAAAAAGACCTAAGTTCACAAAATAGGTGTGGTAAAGATCCTGTCCGGCCTCCTTATGGCCTGCTAGGACCTGTCTGCTCTAACAGGTCAACACGTCACCAAAAAAGGAAGGTGGGTTTTTTCATCAGTATCTCCTTTATTTCGGGTGATGCATTGACCTGTTAAGCCAGACATGTCCTAACAGGCCATAAAGAGGCCGGACAAGATCCAAACCGAATAGATGTCCAAATTGTGACCAATGTGACATACATTAGATTGAAATGTGATGTGTTTTTAAGTTTAGTGACTCTTTTTGGGCACCTACTTTTATATTTGAGAACCTTTTTTGATGATTTTAACCCAATACACATCACGATTAGCCCGTGGTCTTGTCACACATTGGTCATACCAATATAGGTCACAGAAGATTTACTCCCCAAGGCACCGAATTCGGAAAACACCCTATATGTATGCTAGTGCGTGCCTCACATAGGCAAAAGGATCATGTGGGAATTTAATAATTGAAGTTTTTTCTACTATACTACACTGGATAAAAGAAAGAACCAAATCATACTACAAATTTACATTGACCCCATGAAAGAAAATGATATATAGATTAGTGGGTAGACATGCACAACCCTCGTTAAAACTACATGGTGCAAAAGAAGAAGAATATGTAGAAGAGAATCCGATGAAGAGATGAGTGTGAAAATCTGGGGAAATTATTCACTCACCAAGAATTAACAAAGTAGGAAAAAAAAAAATCTTCTGCTATAGATTCAATAACTCTTATTCATCATTCATCCTAAATAACAGTTGTTTTAATTTTGTACTGTTCAAAAAACATTTTACTTATGAATTTCAACGGATTTTTCCATTTAGCCCCAATCAAGCCCTTGCAATCTTTTGCTGATATATGATCTTTAGAAAAGCAATGGCTCCTTTATTGCCCCCTGGTTTAAGAATACGTGTCCTCAATTTTAAATCTTCTTTATTAGATGACCCCAACATAAATCACCATCTTCTTAACATTCAGTATACATATTTATGCAGTAAGCTAACACCTAGAAATGAGGTTGATGTGAAGTTGGATATCCCGTATTGGAGGTAATATAGGAGTCAAATCCATAGGCATAACATCATCAAATTATTTGATTTGAAGCTGAATTTTCATTGGGACAGATGCACATATCTTTACTGATATCATTATCCTTAGCAAACCATCACAACACCTAACTCACCCCGACTCAACTAAGAGAAACAAAAATTCACTTTCTTTCATCTTTTCTTCAATTATTTTCCTAGAAATAAAATTATTAGTATCTCTTTGCTTAGGCAATGTAACTTTTCCTCAGATTCGTGTTTTAGTGTTAGCAAACTCTTTCTTTTTATTAAGAGCTCACTGACATCTCTATATACAACAACATCATTAATTCTTCCATCATCATCATATTGTAAGCTTAGATTTGCTTCCTCCACATCAGATAATTCGCCTCCATCAATCTTCAATTTTATGCCCTTAACTAGATGGCTTTTTGGTTTTTGACATTGCACATTCTTATGACCTGTAATTTCTCATTAGAATAAGGCCTTGTTTAACCATATATATATAGATTTAGTGTTAATGTATTAGTTGTCAATCCCATGAGCAAACCAAGTATGTAAGGTCTCTATGTCTTGTTAGTGTCCCTATGAACTCTAAAGACCAAGTGAAGAAGACAAGTTGGACCAAATATTAGAAGAACATGACCGAAAGATAGACACCTGGGGTTGTCTCATGCTCTCCATTGACAAAGGTATATGCATGCATGATTCATGGTGAGGAGAATGATGTATCTTGGATCATTAGATGCCTAGGCATGTATAGGATCACTCACATATGGCCCTAGAAGAATGGCCTTGTCAAGACCCTAGCAGAGACTTAATTCACAAACTATAAGTAGAGTCGTGATCAATTACGGATTTCATGATCATTTATGAGTGAATTTACACTCAGAAACTGAAACTCCCTAGAGCCTGGCCCCAAGTCCCCTGATCAATCCTGAGAAGGATTACGACCTTCCTAAGAGCCATGATCCAACTACTATAATTGATCATGAGAAAAATCATGGGCATGACCAATCACGAACCTTGTGATCGATTATAGTCTGCCTAAAACAGTGATTCTTGGCCACTAAGGTCTATGGCCTGATTCTTGACCAATCACAAGATCCGTGATTGATCATAAGGGTATTTTTGAGAAAAAATATATCTTATCCTCATGCATGAAAATATTCAAAATTTGAACCCGTTTTACTAATCAATGGCTCACATTCGTTGTCTATTTTAAAATATTCCAATCCAAGGACTTAAAGAGCTTCACGAACCTTACAAGAGCAAAACTTTTCTTTTTAGGACAACACTTTAAGCATTTCTGAAAAAAGTGTGTGTTTTTTTTACCAAAAGAGAGCTCCTAACCAAGAGAAAACTTCATTCTTCACTTACTTGAGCTTCCAGGACTTTAAACCTCCCTAAAATCTCTTTCTCACTTCCTT
Organism: Platanus orientalis; assembly: GCA_025762735.1. Taxonomy (NCBI): domain Eukaryota; kingdom Viridiplantae; phylum Streptophyta; class Magnoliopsida; order Proteales; family Platanaceae; genus Platanus; species Platanus orientalis. Next base: position 11,166 of record JAOXJP010141744.1, on the reverse strand, counting down.
CTTTATTCTTCCAAGCTACTAACCTTAGAAGGGAACCCTTACTTGACTAAACTCAAGGAGCTCTAGAGTCAAAGCTTGAAGCATTGTGGGATCAATAGAGAGACGAGTTCATCAATGAACACTCCCACTTGGTAAGAATGACAATATCAACCATTGAGTGGTAAGCTTTTCTTTTGTTTTGCATTCATTTGCATTCATCTTCATATTCATATTATTTAGCTTCCACAGAAGACATTGGAAGCATGTCTCCATTTTCTGAAGACACTAGGTGTAGTGAGTAGCTTGCTTAGTACAAGTAGAAAGGTTTTTAGTTAATTTTGACCTAGATTGTAATTGTCAATCTTAATGAAAATTATATAAGTTCAATAGTGTCCTTTTGGAAAGTGAACGTAGGCCACCATGTTGAACCACTATAAAACTTGTGTTGTGGATTGTTGTGCGTGATTGCTTGTCTATTTACTTTCAAATCCACATCTTTAATCAATATCATTCTTGATTGGAAATACTCTTGGCACACACACTTGCATTATTTTAAAAGGATTTAAAATTGAATAAAAAACAATCCAACCATATTAACCAGGACCAAACGATTTGTAAATCCTATTCACCCCCTCTAGGATTTATCTATACGGAATTTCATTTAGAAATTGCAATGATCTAATATCCAACAATCCTAAAGGGGGTGAATAGGATCCAACCCAAGCCTTAAACTATTTAACTACTTACTCCAATTTTAATTCAACTTGAATTTCACTTAAACTTGCTAATTGATTTAATCAAATACGTAGTGGAATAAAGAAATCAATTATCACATAATCATTAAAGAGCATTCATGAGTGTTGCACACTGAATAAACACCTGAAGAATGTTATTATAGACCGCGAAGGTCCATTGTACACTATAGCGAACTATAATAGAGCGAGAGCAGGGCTGATAGATTCTTTTAACAATATAAACAATCAATACAAATGAGTACGCAAGAAGCCACACAATAAGCACACAAGATTGATAGGGGTTTGGTAATTCTAGTACTTATGTCCATTCTCAAAGGCTTTTTCTTGAGCTGGTTAATTTTATTAATAGACATCTTAATCTATTATAGGAAATTAATTAACTGAAAACTCAATTACAAGTTTAGCAAGAATCCACTAACCTTGTAAGTACACACCCAATGACTCTGGTGAATGTGCTTCATCTAGTGACTCTAATGAACACTTGAGAATCTGCACTTGACTCCTACAAGTGCTTGAGAATCCAACTTCAATGACTCTGGTGAAGGCTACAAGCTCAGTTTGAATTGTGGAATTTCTTTCGAGTTATGTTGCCTCTTGGTAGGCTAATTTGATTGTGATAATCACCCCTATTTTGGGGGAAAAGTATATGACTATAGGTTTTTCTTTACAATCTTCCAAAGAATATAACTTACATGTTGAGAAGCTCTACTCACAACCTTAACATGGGTTTTTATTGGAGGCAAAGGCTCAAGGTTGTTCACACACCATTTTCAAAGGTTTACAAGTAAATTGCCTTAAAGACAATATTTTCATGTATAAATCATAGTGTTCTTCGTAAGAATCATTAGGGTTTGTTTCCTTTTTATAGAAGAGAAAAATCATGCTCTTTCGACCCCCAACAGCTCTTTTCCAATGGTAAAAAGTAGAGACGATAGAGAAAATCTCAAAATAGTTTTTTCCAATTAAATTTGTTGCCTCTGACCAGTCAGGATTTTCTCTGGCCATTTACGAAAAATCCTGATCAGTCAGGGGTGGGTGGGTACAAACATGACCCCCTGCCTGACAGGTCAAGAAAAATCTTAATTAGTTAGGATCCACTATTTCATATTTTACTTGTTGTTTGGGTTCCTTTTTTGTTCAAGATAGAGCCAACCAATGTGGGGACCTTCTCTAGGGTTTCAGTAGGTCTTTATTACACCATTCTATGGTCATTTGGCTCATGGTCTTACCCAATTACCCATTTACCAACGTTCCTTTGACTTTTACCTATAAAGCATTTAGAGTTGGCTCTTGATGTGACTTCATCATTGGAGCTTGAGACTTCTTGATTTCTTCACATGTGTGGCTTAAGTCTCTTAAGCTTGTGGCTTTTTTGGCCTTAAGATGTTCCTCTTGAAGCTTCTTTCAGACTTGACCTAGACTTACATGACTCAATGATATATTACAAATCTACATACATGTAAGACACTAAATGACCACAACTTACATCATGTACTTATACAGTTTTGAAATGGGATTGACAAAAATACATTTTACATTAACAGATTTTAACTTTTATGCAATGTGCCAGTATCCTCAAAGGAGTTGGGTTGTTGGGGATTGAAGGTGAAGGAAGCAAGGAACCCATCAAACCAAATTATGGTGTTGACGTAATCCATGTTTTTTATAATTCAAAACAATTAGATATGTTGACAGTCTCATGGGCCACTGAAGGTGTAGTTGTCTATTTATGATTATTATTAACATGAGTTCTCTAATCAAACATGGTTCATAATCGTTAATGATCTTGAGATTGATGATGACAAGTGAATCTCATAAAGATCTTTGATACTCATGGTTATGTGGTGGTCTTTGATCAACATCAACAATAAATCTAAAATATTTATAGATCATTCACAATTTTCATGAGGAAATAGAGTGATGATAGTTAATAAATTGAAGAGAGGATCAAGTGGTGAGTTCCTTCTTCCAAAGGGGTATGAATGGCATCAAGTAGTATGGACTTCCATTATATCACTTGGATTAATAGTAACCCATAATGGATGGTATATACTAAACTCCATGATAGCTTTCCTCTCTTTAGTTGATAAGAATAAAATCGTATAAGTTTATAAAGAAATGTGAATTTTATTATATCTTACAGGTTTCTATTAGATACATTTCTATTCAAAGCTCCCCCCGCCCCTTGCTTTTTTTCTTTTTCTTACCCATGACTAGCTTCTCTCTCTTTGATATTTCATTTGAGAAAAAGGGAGAAAAACCTATAGAGATTGGTATAAGATTTTCTCTAAGAAGGTATTCGTGTAATTGGTCGTTAGAACTTGGTGGCACACAATCTAACAACAAAATATTTCTTCATGGCCTTTGGTAGATGTTTGGATTCAAGTTTTATGTCTTATTAGGGTTCAAGATTGGGTTTTATGTTGCAATTGTAAAGTTTCCTCTCAAAGAATCTTTCAATTGACTTGTCTTTGTAGTCTTGATCCTCATTGGGTGGTTCAATGTGGATGTCAATGTCAACTTCTTTTCCAGCACCCATTTCAAATTTTCGAAGTAGTTGATTGGTTTCTTTTTATCTCACCCTCCTTTCTATATGAAGACATTTGGACCCCATGGAAACAATGCATTATCATTCTGAATTGAATTATTTGATTGCAAATGTGAAATGGATCTTGGATTCCTATTGATCCCTTCTCATGGATCATCACCCCACATTTGATATTGATGTCATGGAACATGCAATACCTTATAGGTTGATCCTAGAGGGTGGGTGAATAGGGTTTATAACTTGTTTACCACTTTCTGATATCTTAGGATTGTTTGTAGTTCAATTTTAGTTTCTTTTAAATCAATACAAGTGTGTGTGCTAATAGTAGCTACTCAAGAATAATATCAAATAGATGGTGTGTAAGAGTAGATATGAATTCACAAGTAAAGAGACAAGCAATCACACAAACAACCCATAACACAAGATTTATAGTAGTTCGGCACGATAGCCTACATCCACTCTTCTAAAGCTCTTTACCGAGCTTAGGTATTTTTCATTAATATTGACTATTAGAATCTAGGTTAAAATATACAAAAAACCTAACTACTTGCACTAAACAAGCTAGACAATATACCCAGTGTCTTCGAAAAGTGTAATCATTCTTCTGGTGTCTCTGATGGAAACAAAAAAATAATATGTAAATGAATATGAATTCAAGAAGAAAGCAAGGCTTACCACTCAATGGTTGATGTTGTTATTCTTACCAAATGGGAGTGCTCCTTAATGAGCTAGTATGCCTTAGTGCGTCCACAACATTTAAAGCCTTGGCTCTAGATCTCTTTGAGCTTAACCAAGCAAGGGCTTCCTCTTGGGACAACCCTCTTAGGTTGTAAGATTAGAAGTGTAGGAGAGTGAGTAAAAGAGTGACTTTAGTGAGGTAGTTGGCCTTAAAAGCTTAAAACAGTGAAGAAGGTTTCTCAAGAGAGGAAGCTCAATTTTAGTAAAAACTCTAACACTCTCTAAAATGCTTGAAGTATTACCCCAAAGAAAGTTTATTTCTTATAGGGGTCATGAACCCCTCTCCATTGTTGGATTGGAATCTTTTAAAACGGACAGCTCATCTTAGTAAGAGATTCAAAATATAGTTATTTTTTTACATCTACACACTTGGAATCGATTACTAGATCCATAATCATTTACAGGTGTAACCAATTATAGATCTAGTAATCGGTTACACTATAACCGATTACAAACATGAGTTACAAATTCTAGGAAATTTGCAATCCTTGTTGTAATTGATTACAAAGAAGGTTCAAGGTGCATGGGAATCAAATTTTTTGTCTCAGTCACATTCATAATCGATTACCACTTTGGTAATCAATTAGACCTGTAAATCGGTTAGGGACCTTGAATCTAAACTTTGTCAAGGCCTTTTCTAGTCTCTCTTTCCTGGCTATTGCCTTAAGACTTTAGGTGACTCTCGTATGCATGTATAGGTCTACACTATGGTCCACTCACACTCCAAATCTCCCATGTGACTCCAGAGGTCTTGAGGCATTATTCCTTCCTTGGGCTTCATGTCTTTGGTCCACTTTGACATCTTCACTTGTAGTCTTCTTTGAGGCACCCATTTGTCAATTCTATGAAAAAACCTCTAAAAACATGATTTTACCATTATAAACAAACCCATACCCTAATTACATAATTACAATAGATACTCAACAAAAATAAAAATGAACTTAAGACACTCTTGAGTATCTTGATGTGCCTTGAACCTGCATCACAAACATTACACCTTCCTCATGTCTTTGAGATCATCATAGATATAGAGTAAACAATAATGAGCACAATATGATGACATAAAGTGAGATATGCCTTTGAGATCATCATAGATATAGACTAAATTGTAATGAGCATAATATGTTATGAAATGAGATGTGCCTTTGAGATCATTATAGACATAGAGTAAATAGTAATGAGCATAATATGATGACATGAAGTGAGATGCAATTGTTTTTAAATGTCTATGTGTTTTGAGAAATTTAAGTGTAGGTTTTAGCTTTTAGGATTTAAAATTAACTCCCCCTCAAATGTAAATACTCACACTCACTCAATCAGCACAACTCCCCTTAAGTGTGAGAATTTCCTCCCTCTTTTTGCCAGGAATAGACAAAGATGTAATGGAAACTGTCAATTTCATTAAAAGCATAAAAAATTACATCTATTTCATTAAAATGATAAAGAGCTCCTAAGGCTCTTGAGTTCATAACAGAAGAAAAAAAAACATCTAGCAAAAAGAAATTCAGACTAAACAATTGGATAACATCCCAACTCATTCTCCCTCCATATAGACATAATCACCAACACTCCCACCAGTTGAAGAACAGCCCTTATCCTTGCCAACATCCTTAGCCTCCTCATCCTCGCCTAAGCCATTTGGCTCATCCTCATCACCGGCATCATTAGCAGCCTAGTCATACACCTCCTCATCGAGAGGTGCCACCTCATCACTCTCTTCACTCTCGCTTGCAGACACAAGCAAGAGAAGGCTCATTTAGAGTTTTACAGGAGATGCGAGCAGCAATCGCCTTCTAATTTGTGGACAAGAAGTGTTGGTTCTTGATGATGCGATTGACCTTGCTCATCAAACTGTTAAGAAGGTACATCATCATCCCACACACATTGGCTGAAGCTGATATGGCTAGATTGAGCTTGAAGGTGCGGTTAGGTTTCTCGCTAGACTTCGTGACCAGGCCCATCTTGGATAGAGAGCCCATGGTAATAGGAGGGTTACGGTGATGAAGAATTGTTCCTTCCTTGAAGGGTACCTTCTCCTTCATCATGATTTTGGTGAACATGATAGAAAAAGGCATGCTACCCGTTGCATCATCGATAGAGGCAGCCCTGATCATTGTGTGATAGATGATCACTAGGACGTCAATGATTTTGTCGTGGAGAATGGCATCAATAAGGTATGCCATCTAGAAGGTTAGTTCATTGTGGTGAGTTGTAGGTAGTAGGTTATAGGTGAAGACTCTATAGAGGAACTTCATGAGGGGTCAGCATGGGTTCTTCTTTAGATATGTCCCCCAGGCCACCAACTTCCCACACAATCGTATGGTCATGTCTGCCTTCTCATCTGGAGTCATCTTTAGGAGCAGAAAGGGAATGGTGATTTATAGCTCTCACGGAACCCAACATATTTGAAATGTAGTATATATTAATGTGGATGGGTACCTTGTAGATTGAAGATGTGAATGAGAGTGTGGAGTAGTTCTTCTTAAAAATGTTGGAGTAGAATATGTGCACAGCCTCGTCTTAAATAGGTCCTTTGACCTCGAAAAGGGCCATCCAAGCGCATCATTTTAAGAACCTCCGACACCTGCACAAATCATTCCACCATGAATCCTCTGGTGGAGAACATGTCCTTAAAGTGACTTAGGCTTGCTGGGTTGCGAAAGAGAGAGGTGGGATCAAACTTCCTCCCTCGGGAACATTTGGGAGGATCTTCAACTATCGGATTCTTCCCTTTATCACAAGATCTCTTTGATACTTAGACTGCACTTGATCATGTAGCATTTGCAGCCACATCCTTTTTAGAAGAGCAAGAAGTGATCTTCTTGAATCAAGAAATCAAGGGTTTGCAAGAAATCGAGAGAAAAAAGAACTTGAGAAAACCCTAAGAGAGAGATCAAAGAGGAGTCGTACAGGTAATAAAAGTGAAGAATAATTCAAAAACAAGTCATGTGCCTATATACGTTGGGGATAAAATTTTCCTTAAATTTTGCTTGTAACTGATTACCGAATTGGTAATTAGTCAAGGTGTAATTGATTATGTGATCCGTAATTGATTACACTTGTAATTGATTACCAATTTTGTAATCGGTTATGGGTAGTGCCCAACCCTTAATGGCCCACATTTGGGTGATGTAAAGAGGACACATTCACCTCTAAAATGTGCTTCAAATTCTCCATAACTTGCACATGACACTCTCGACATAGTGAGGTATTTGAGGCTTCAACCTACCTCAGAAATGCACTAGGTTTGGGTGTGTCAAGATAACTCCAAATAGGAATCGACTGATGGTGCAAAAACCAATGACACTATGAAGATATTCAAACCCCTTTGAGTCAAGGGTCTTTGTAAGAATATTCGCCAATTAGTCCTCGGTTTCCACATAGTCCAAGGAGATGACCTTTTCTTCCACCAATTGCCTAATGAAGTGGTATCTTATGTCTATGTGTTTTGTCATTGAGTACTAAACTGGATTTTTAGAGATGTTGATTGAACTCTAGTTGTCAATAAATATACTCATAGTGTCTTGGCTCAACTTATAGTCCTTAAGTATTTGCTTCGTCCATAAAAGTTGAGTGCATCCACTGCCAGTTGCAATGTACTCAGCTTAAGCAGTAGACAATGAAATGGAGCTTTGTTTCTTACTAAATAAGGTTGTTGCCTATATAAAAGCACTTTCCACTCATGCTTTTACAATCTTCGACATCACCAGCCCAATCAACATCTAAGTATCCCATAATCTTATATGTGGAGTCAAATGGGTACCATATCCCAAATTCCGCTGTCCCATGAACATAATGGATGATCCTCTTAGTGGCCTTAAGATGTCATTCTTTGGGAGCAGCTTAGTATCTAACACATGCACCTACACTAACAAATATATTTGGTTTGCTTTCGGTTAAGTAAAGCAAGCTATCAATGATATTCCGATAGTAGGTGGAGTTAATCTCAACTCTATCCAAATCTTTTATGATCTTAACTCTTGTGCTAGTACGAGTGTTGACCGGTTTACTTAGTCCCAAGGTCTTTAGCAAACTTCATTTAGCTCAAGAAAATGTCATCTTGAGTTTTCTTCATCTGAAGACCTAAGAAGAACCTTAGTTCTCATTTCATACTAATTTCAAATTTTAATTTCATTGTTTGGGCATAACCATGAGAAATTTCCTCATTTGTGGACCCAAAAATGATGTCATCTACATAGATTTGTACAACGAGTATATGAACATTCTATTTCTTAATGAATAGTGTTTTGTTTATATTTCCTTTACTAAAATGGTGATCAAGAAGGAATCCAATAAGCCTCTCATGCCAAGCCCTCAGAGCTTGTTTGAGGCCATAAAGTGCCTTCTTGAGTCGATATACATAGTTAGACAAATGAAGATTCACATATCATTTTGATTGCTCTATGTATCATCTTATTGGATTATTGTGGACATCGGCGCGTGGGAGGGGTTCAGATTCCCCCACCCGTCCATGGTTTCTGGGCCTACTCTTCGGCGCGTGATGCTAGTGCATGAAAGGTTGCTAACCCTTTTATGGGAGGATTAGGCTTTTCTAGGAGTTGCCACTAACTCGGGGTTAACCAACGGAGTTGGATATTGGTTCTCCTATTTGGGGAAGAGGAGAAGTCCAAACCTAAAGGTTTAGGGGTTCAACTCCTAATACTGGTCTACATTCTTAAGATAAAGGGTAAGTTGTTTAGTTGCATTTGGGGAAGGTGTTAGGCACCCCAAATACCTGCCTTTTTAGGGCAACTTCTCTTATTCATACAAGTTTTGAATTATGTTAAAATCCATGCTTGTTAAATGTAAAGTTATAGTCTAGACCACCTCCATGGTGGGATCATTATAGTTGCACCTGAGACATAGTCCTAAGCTGCCTACATACCCGATCTTGAATGGTTCAATGTGTTCCTAGGGTTTTGTCAGGATCAAACTGTATATAGTTCTAGGGGTTTGTTGTATGTCCCAATCTCGGTAGTTAAGTATATTTGATTATGAGAGTGATGTAAGGTAGATTCATTTTAGATTGTTTGTATACTTATAGAGTACTCCGCGCTGTTGCAAAATGTAGGCAAGTTAGCTAAATGGGGGTCGAGACTATGTTGTACCAATGTGCATGGTTTTGAGAACCTAACTGGGCTATGGCCAAGTCTAAGGATCTTTGGGTCATGAACTATTGTGACATGACCCTAAGGTAAGGTGAAGACCATAAAAGGTCGGGATCGGTTAAAATGTAGTGAACGGGTAGGTTGACTCAACCTGATCGCACTAGCGTAGTAGCCATGACTCGAGCGTTGTCTTCCAAGTAAAGTTTGGGTATCTGATACACTTAGAGATCAGAAGCATATAGTCAACCTTACTATGATTGTACGACAGCTGAAAGATGAATTTGCGATGAAGGGATTCTTAGAGTATGTCTATAGAATGGATCGATTTGAAGCTGGATTTTATTTGACTTTCACAAATCTAACTCCTAAAATTCATCCTGATGCCTATAAATAAAGCCCACAGAGGTGCCTAAGCACGTGTATGAATTTCAAGATGCCAGTTACCTTTATATAGGCTTTAGAGAAGGTCAGGGTTCATTGGGGTGGGTCCCAGATCCCAATGTCGGAAATTCTCCAATGCCTTTATTCCTTGTCAATGCCGGAATTTTAACTAATTAAAAATCAGGCATTGGGTTTAGAAAGTCTGCACTCAGGATGGCATATCTCTCTCCACAAAATTCTAAATTATACGTGGTCGATCAATTTGGAAAAATGAGAGAAAGAGATCTTTCCAACCATATATAATAAGTCTATACTTGTTTAACGCCTATTTTTCAAACTGACACCTGTTTATGCTGTCAACACAAATTTTTTAACAGATTAAAAACCAGACATTGGGTTTGGATGGTCCATACTCCAGAGGGCATATCTCTCTCCAAAAAATTCTAAATTGAGCATGGTTAGTTAATTTAGAAAGACGAGAAAAATATATTTCCAACCATATATCATAAGCCTATACTTGTCTAGCGCTTATTTGTCCATACGTCTATTTTTCTGTCAATACCTGTTTTTTAACAGATTAAAAAATAGGTGTTAAGTATGGATAGTCTATACTCCAGAGGGCATATCTCTCTCCATTAAATTCTAAATTGAGCATGGTTGGTCAATTTAGAAAGCTAAGAGAAAGATCTTTCCAATCATATATAATAAGCCTATAATTTTCTAAAGCCTGTTTGTCTATACACCTATTTTTCCAATGCCTATTTTTTAATTCCTTTAAAAATCAAGTATGAACAACATATAGGAAATACACATATGGAAAAATTCTGAACAACTGAATTTTGGTCATTTAAACCCCTTAGAGGTATGGAAAAATTTTGAAATTTGGCATGCTATTAGGCAATATACATATGAACAACATATAAAAAATTTGGCTTAATACCATGAATACAAAATAAAAAAAATTTCCTCAAAACTAAGTCTCAAAAGACCCATTTTTTGTGCTCTGTTTGGGGGGCCATTTTGAGGCCTTCCACAGTTGATAAATTTATGAAATTAAACACAACATATAATGTATGTGTCTATTATAACATAGTAAAATTTGGGCTCAACAGCCCTCTACAAAAATCATACGAAAATCAACGTGGAAAGGGGTCAACAATGAAAGCAAGTAGAGGCTATTGAGCCTTTACTATGAAACCTAAATTAGAGCAGTGATCTAGCATGAATTGGACAACATAACAGTAATCAAAATTTACATATGTTGAAGGGGGAGATGATCTAAGCATGGTTTTAGGCTTACATTGCCATAGGTTGGGCTGATATTGCACTTTTCTTCTTCTTCTTCCTTTTTCTCTCTTAGGTTTAGGGTTTTTTTGTTGCCAACCCTGTTGAGCTCGAATTTGGGGCTATTTACAGCCCCAAATTCATTCAATGGAGGGTGGAGATTGGGGATAAGGATTTGTAGATGGAGGGCTATGATTATCCTTATCCTAAACTAGGTGGAGGGCTAGGATTGAGTTTGGGTGAAAGGTTGAGATTGATTTGAGGGCAGGGGCATGGATAGGTGACATGGAAATGTTGATGGTTTGATTGGGTTTAAGCTACTTCAATGGATGGTGAGATAAGGGGTGTGCTAATGAGGTTGGATGGAGGGAGT
>JAOXJP010141733.1:0-13335 GCA_025762735.1 Platanus orientalis | reverse complement strand
AGCAGAATGGCGGAACAGGATTCATGTAGCCGACCCCAAATAGTTGGGATAAGGCTGTTTGTTGTTGTTGTTGTTGTATCTAATGTCTTGTCTTTTTCTTGCTAAAAGTGGAGCTTATGTGTCAGTCAGTCACACCCTTGACACAATCAGAAATAACAGTGGTGTTAAAAATGATGGATGCAAATCCCCCCCCTCCTCTTTTCTCATCACACACCGGCAGGAGGATGGGTGGATAGCCACACTGTCATAAGGGAGGGGCTCTACTTTTTGGAAACTCAAATTATCTGATCAAAGTCTAATGCTTGAGGGAGAGATGAGCAATAGCCACGACTAAGGAGGGAGGGAGAAAAGGATGGCCATAATTTACCTAAATTATCTAATCAAAGGTCTGCTTTTTGTATAGTTCATAGGTCTGCTTCAATACCTGAATGAAGGATTGCTGAAGCTTCTCTCAGGAGGGAGAGGAAGGATAGTCGAAATTTTCCAGACCATCTGATCAAAGGTCTGATTTTGGGAAAGCCAACAAGTCTATGTAGGGAGGGGGATGGTTAAAGCTTTTCTAACCATCTGGTCAGAGGCCTGATTCCTAGATAGTTAAAGCCTAATCTATTGATAGTTAATGAGTAAATTATTACCTGATGGAGGGAGGGAGGGGTGATAAAGTAAATTTGTTGTGCTTTGAGAGAGAGAGCTATCTAATTGGTGTGATACTGTGATTTCATGACTCATCAATTAGAAATTGTGAGTCAAGATTGATGAAAACTTACCAGTTGGATACATATCTAAGTATATAAAGTATTTCTTTGTATGATTCTGTTATTGTATTAAAAATCTCTGGGAAACTTACTCTTGGATTGGAAACTTATTAATGGAAAGTGCAAGTGCTGATTAAATATATGATTCGTTATTTTCCATTTCAGGTTGAATTGGTTGATCCACCTGAGTCTGCTCCTGTGGGAGAGAGAGTTACATTTCCTGGGTTCCATGGTGAACCAGATGGCATTCTGAATCCTAAAAAGAAGGTGTGGGAAACAGTCCAAGTGGATCTGCACACAGACACAGAGCGGGTGGCCTGCTACAAAGATGTGCCCTTCACCACATCAGCTGGTGTGTGCAAGGTCACGTCCATATCTGGAGGCACCATAAGGTGATCCCTGTGTTGAAGACACCCAAAATTTTGCCTCCAATGTAGAATTTCATTTATTTTTTCGTTGTTAATTTTCCTTGTATTAGTTATGAGAAACATTTATTTTTCCTAATAAATTTTTATACTGCTAATTCTAATCAATTTGGATGTCTTGGCTTTATGACACCTGTTATGGCTGCACCAATTACTATCGGTTCTACAATTATATATTAAATGGTGTGGAAGATATTGCTTCCTTGTCATTCTCATGGTTTGAATAGGGAAAGCCTTGACTGATTTACGAACTGCTTCAATGGGGGAGAGTTTCCTTGGAAGGAATATCATTATGGGCTGTTCTACTTTCCTCTATGGCATAATGTGCAAAAATGACAGTTCAAAGATCTATTTAAGTGTGGCTTGGTAAGATGGTGCGTCTTAATGATTTGGTCTTTTGGGTTAGTTGGATGTTCCCACTTGGTGCTTGCCGAGCCTGGGATTTTGATAGAACGATTTGAATGTTATTTGGGAAATTAGTATCGAGTGAAAGAATCATTAAAGTGTCTTTGGAATAATTGGATTCTCTTGCATCATTCTAATAATCTTCTGGTCAGTTGAGGAGATCTCATAACGTATATTGTTCATTGATGACATGATTTTGATTGACAAGGCTAAAAGGAGAGTACATCTAAAACTAGAACTAAGGAAAGATTCTTTAGAATCTGAAGGTTTCAAGGTAAGCCTAAGAATGTATGGAGTGCAAGTTTATTGCAAATAGAAATAAAAAACGAAAGTTGTAGTAAAGATGGATTGGGGATACTTTAAGAGTGATCACTTATGTTAGTTTATCTCTCACGACGAAAGAGAACTTAAAGAGGACATTGCCCACATAATTAGAGTAGGGTGGAAGAAGTTGAGAGATGCTTCTAGGGTGGGTGCTCTGTGAGCTACAAATACCAAGAAAATTGAAGAAATTTTGAGACATAAGATCAATCATGCTTTATGCAACTTATTGATGGGCATTTAAGAAATGGCACATACTTAGGACTCTAGTTGCAATGAGGATGTCAGTGACAAAAATTTGAAACAATAGAATTGGAAATAATGCATTTGTGGGAACTTAGGGGGTGATAAATAGATGATGAGGGAAAATCGATTGAGATGATCTAGTCGTGTGCTACAAAGAGCAATGTGTTGAAGTATATTAATTCTTGTATCTTCTAACTCCATAAGGTTTTGTGAAAGTTGGGTTAGTTTACCAGTAACATGGGTTAAGTGTCAATCCAGGTTTTGAGTTTGAATCCCCATGAAAGTAAAAGTATTCTCTTAGATGTGGTAGTGTACGTGTGTGCACAGTGGCTCCCTAAGTGTTCCCAGGAGAAAACAGTATTCCTCCTAAGGGGGTGTTGAAGTATATTAATTTCTGTATCTATTTACAACTCAAGGTTTTGGGAGAGTTGATTAGTTCACTGTTAAAACAATGATTGCTCAAGGAGTAATATGGTGCAAGTTAAAGGCTATGAAAGGACAAACAAAGACCAAAACACGTGGGTGGTGGTAGTGCTAATGCATTAAGGGAAGATATGGCCTTGAGTTGAATGGAATGGTGGAATAAGATTCATGAAATTTACTGTTAATATATGGTTTAGTTATGTTAAATTTGTACTTAGTCGCCCTTCTATGGTTTTTATTTATTTATGTTATTTTTTGGGATCTTTTCTGTTTGAATACAGCTTTTCTCTTTCAATTTTATTTAATTTTATGCAACTGTCGAACATAACTCTCTTACCCCATTGGAAGAACATTTACTTTTACATAACTGGCTGCTATACGGTTTACCTGAATCATACAAGAATGACCAAAACAAATGACTGGCTATTAAATTGAAAATGTATGTATTGCCACCAATCTGGACCATTCAATGACAAATTGCTCGGACAAGCATAAGCTATATGTCACGGGCCGGGTGCTTGTCTTCTTAAAATGGTTAGCCAACCACTATAATTACTGCCTAACCATGCTTGTAACCCCAAGACTGCTAAGTACACACCCGATGTAGGAGTAAACACACCCACATGACAGGCCCCACATCCAATTTCTGACGCTTTCATCAGGGGACTGGTGTCGTGAATCCATCCCCACACTTATAGTACCACCCCCAAGTTGGTTCTAATATCACTTGTCATGGGTTGGGCGCTTGTCTTCACAAAATGGCTAGCCAACCACTATGAGTACTATCTACCCAGCCATATGAACCCCAAGACCGCTCAGTATACACTATAGCTCTAAAACTGTGCTAATATTGTTAAGCAAAATTATCATACTAATTAATCATGTACCAGTGTCTCACAAGACCCTCTTGATTTGGTAGTGGTCTACAAAGGCTTTTACATAAAGGGGTCGAGTACGGGCAAAATGGATGTAAAATCAAAATCATTGTGCGTGAAGGTAATTGATTGGGGGAAAAACCAAAGTTGGTAGTGCTTGAGGGCCAGTCTAGGAGAGACAAATATGCCATAATCCATTACCAACCTTTCAAGAATTGAGAGTTGCAATTTTGGCTATGGCTAATATCTCGGCGCACATATCAAATGTTCACATACCCATATCAAATCAATTCAGATTAGAAGCATTTCTTGAATGATAGAAATCTGTATGATTTTTTCTTTCTTTTTTTCTGATAATGTATATGATTTATTCATCAGTATTAGATTAAAAATGAAAATATAGTTGTTATCATTACATACATGATGTTAGTGAACCTGAACAACGGATAGGACTTCAATTGGGAGAAACGTTTTTTAAGTTTGCACCAAAAGTTATGGTGATCCCGAAGGATTGATGCTAAATATTATGTCATGATTACCTCTGAGGGATTATATCATGGATAGTAGATAGATTATGGTATAATGTAATATTGTTCACGCCCGAAGAACAATATCGATTTGTCTTTATGTAACATCACTTTGACGTGAAGTTACTGAACCTGAATGGTTGACAGAGCTTGTTGGGAGAAAAGTTTTTAAACTTGCTCCAAAAGCTATGGTGATCCCAAAAGATCGGTGTTAAATATTATGTCATGATTACCTTTGAGGGATTACATTATTAATAATAGATAGACTATGATATGATGTGATATTGCTCACGCCCGAAGAATAATATCGATTTGCCTTTTTGTAACATCACATTGACGTGAAGTTACTGAACCTGAACGGCTGATAGAGCTTGTTGGGAGAAAATTTTAAGCCTGTTTCGAAGGCTATAGAGATCCCGAAAGATCAGTGTTAAATATTATGTCATGAATACTTCTAAGGGATTACATCATAGATAATAGATAGGCTATGGTGATGATTTGTGGCCTTCAAAATGACCATATTTTTTAAAATGGCCTTTAAAAGGGTCTTATGAACTATTTTGAAAGCGGCCTTCAAAATGACAAAATGGCCTCAAAGACTATTTTGAATGCAAACATCAAAATGGTCTAACGGTTTATTTGAAAGTAGTCTTCAAAATGGTCTCAAAGACTATTTTGAATGCAGCCTTAAAATAGTTAAACGGTCGGTTTGAAAACGGTCTTCAAAATGGCCTTAAAAACTATTTTGAATGTGGCCTTCAAAATGGCCAAACAGTTGATTTGAAAGCGGCCTTCAAAATGGCCTCAAAGACTATTTTGAATGCGGCCTTCAAAATGGAATGACAGTTGGTTTGAAAGTGACATTCAAAATGGTTTGACGGTTGGTTTGAAAGTGACCTTCAAAATGGCTTGACGGTTGGTTTGAAAGTGGCCTTCAAAATGGTCTCAATGACTATTTTGAATGGGGCCTTCAAAATGACCCCCTATTTTTGTTGTTTTTTTTGTGGCTCTCAAAATGACCATTGATTGAATTGGTTTACATGATACCTACGGTTATGAATCTTCGGACTAGGTTATCCTAAGCAGTTTTGAAGAAGGCACACATCTTGATACTTTGTTGGCAGAGCACGACCAAATTGGTTGATTGATGATCTGAATTGTGACATCTGAGTTGTTTGTGCTTGTTGCATGCATATGAGGGATCTTCATTCCGCAATCCTCATGAATGGTTTGACCAGGTCCCTAAGGACTTCCAAATAGGGATAATGTCTTATATTTTTAATCCGAAAAATGAATTGAATAGTGTTTGCATATGCCATGAAGAAAGGTTATTTTGTGAATGATGATGATTGGAAGTGAATTTGTGAAAAATACGACGGACTTCCCTTTGCCTTTGCCTTTGCTATATTTCGATGTTGAAAGATGGATAACTTAGAATGCCATTTTTGGTTTTCACTCCAAGTTTGAACTTTATTGCTCCCTTTTTTTTCCTCATGTTAGTAGGAATACTAACAAGCCTGGGTTAGAACTTCATTTCTAGTTTTCGCTCTAAGCTTTGAATTTTTCTTCTTTTTTTCTGATCCATTTTTTACCTCTGTTTATATAAACAGATCTGGGTTTGGGGTATCTAGACGGAGTGATTTATACTTTGTCAAAATCTGATTAAATGTTTGATTTATGTACTTTGACTTGTGCTCAAAACTTCTTAATATGTGGAGGGATCTGAATAATTTTGCAAGGCACAATTTTGAAGGGATATTTTGGGGTTTTCTTGCGGAGTTTACCTGTTGTGGAACAAGATCATGGTTTTATACAAAATTCTGATGCTTTTGAAAATAAGATTATGGTTCTATATATGAATACCATGTCTGAAAAAATTTCCCATTTTCAAAAGGAAGATTATACCATGTTGGAAGAAAATCATGGTTATTTATAAAATTCTCTAAAGAATCTCTGTACATTGTAGAGTATCATGGTTCCCTTTTTTTTCTTTTCTTTTTTCTTATTTTTTATTTTTCTTTTGCTTGAACCATTATTTTCTTCCAATAGGAATAACAATCTAAGGGGAGTTTAGCATGAAAATAGATGTCTCAGCATAAATTAGTCAAATGCCTTTTTATTCTACGATTTCTCAACACAATTCAGATTACATAAATTAGACAAAATATCTCTTCACGTGATCTAAGTTGATAAATATGGGGAAAACTTCCCCATTCATGTTTCCTAATAGTAAAGCACTGTTAGATAATTTTTGTTTGACAATGAAAGGCCCTTCATAATTTGGTTGAGGTTATCCTCGTGGTGCTTGCTCATGTGGGAGGACCTTTTGAGAACAGGATCGCCTTATTCTACATCATTGGGCCTAACCCTTTTATTGAAAGCAGTTTTCATACGCCTCTGATAGGCCTGCCCATTACTGATTGCTTGCCGTCTCTTTCCATCAATGAGGTTTACTGATCATGTCGAATTTGTGCCCATTCTGATTATGGGACTTGTGCTTTAGCCAAAATTCTGAGACTGGGAATTTCTGCTTCAATAGGCAAGACATCATCTGTTCCATCGACCAGAGAGTACACAGTTGCACCAATGGAAGTGCAGATAGATGTCCGATAGGATAACAATGCATATAGCAGCTTTTCATGCCAATTGGAATGATTTGAAGTCATCTTTTGGAGAATTTTCTTGAGATTCTTATTGGCTGCTTCCACTGCCCCATTCATCTAAGGTCTATAAGGAGATGACTGATGGTGTTAAATCTTAAATTTTTTGGCGAAGTAGCTTGAGGTCTTTCCCCACAAAATTTGTAACACTGTCCATGATGATCTTGCTAGAGACACCGTACCAGAAAATGATGTCCTTGCTTCTGAACCTTGTTGTGTTCTTCATTGTGATTATAGATAAGGATGTGGCTTCCACCCATTTTGTGAAATAGTCGATAGCCACTATGATGTATTGATGTCCATTAGCTGTCTTTCGAGGCATGGGCCCCACTACATCAATTCCCCACATGGAGAATGACCAAGGGCATAAGACTGGCAAGTGTGACACATTTTCATATGATTACAACAATCGGCTTCCATAGCTTACCAATAATAACCTAAAAGAAGAATCTTCTTGGCTAGCATGAGCCCATTCATGTGCAGACCACATTCTCCGCCGTGGATATCTTCAATAATGTTTAAGGCTTCAGACTCGTCTATGTACCTTAGCAAGTTATGATGTGGGGATTTCTTATATAAGGAACCTCCGTGAAGACAAAGTGTGTAGCTAATCTTTGCAAAATATGTTGATCATTTCTGGAAGCCATAAAGGGGAATGTCTAATCTTCAAGGTACTTCTTGATATCAAAGAACCAAGACTCTCTATTTAGATCTGCTACTATAATCTGGAGGCAATGGTTGGCTTTGATCTTTGTTTAATTTCAATGGGTCTCATTAAGGAGTTATATGACATGTCAATAATAGAAGCAAGTTTAGCTAAGGCATCTGCAAACTAATTTCTGTTCCGAGCTACCAAACTGAAGCTTAAGTACTCAAAATTCCTGGACAAAGCCTTAAGGCAATCATGATAATCTAAGAACTTCTCATCTCTAATAAACCATTCTTTGATGGCTTGGAAGATGACTAGGGCCGAGTCGCTGAAAACTTCAAGCTTTGTGACGCTTAGGTCAATAGCAGCTTTTAGGCCGACAATACAAGCTTTATATTCTGCATTGTTGTTGGTACATGGATAGTATAAACAAATGACAATAGGAATTAGGGCATTTGTAAGAGATGTGAGTACTACTTTAACACCGTTTCCTCTCTGATTAACTGATCCATCAAAACACATCTTCTATTGTATTAGCTTGGTCTGTTCTACCTCAATGTACAATATTTGCTTATCTAGAAAATCAAGATTGGAAGACAAGGAATCATCTATTGGGCCGTCAGCGAAGAAGTCTGCAATGGCTTGTCCCTTGATTTCTTTTTGTTGAATGAAAGATATATCAAATTTGAATAACATCATGAGCCATCGAGATGTCCTTCCCGTCGTGACTGGTTTTTCGAAAAGATATTGATGGGATCCATTCGAAAAATCAGGAAAACTTTGTATGGTAGGAAGTAATGCCATAATCTCTTCATTGTGTATACCAAAGTGAGACATGTTTTCTCAAGAGGGCTATATCTGGTTTTATAATTAATGAACCGCTTGCTTAAATAGTAGATGACCTACTCATTTTTCTTTGATTTATCGTGTTGTCCCAGAACACAACCCATGGAGTTGTCATGTACTGTGAGATATAAAATCAATGGGTGGTTTGGTTCTGGAGAGACAAGCATTGGCGAGCTTAATAGATAGGTCTTGATTTTTTTCAAATCCAGACTGGCAATCAATGTTCCATTCAATAGGGGAATTCTTCCTCAGAAACTTGAAAATAGGCTCACAAATGAGGGTCAACTAAGCAATGAACCTACTGATATATTGAATATGACCTAAAAAGCTGCGCACCTCTTTTTTAGTGTGTGGGGATGACATTTTAATGATGGCCTTCGAGGACCTTTCACCTACATGCTTTCTCGTGTAGATCGTCCCCACATCGGGTTTCTCAACCCCTTCTAATATGTCCACTCCCTTCCCATTGTCCTAGGAAGTGTTGTCTATGTCTTTGGGACAACTAGTATACTCTCCATTATCCCCTCACCAACACTTGCCTCTACTCCTGTAGTAGTAGAGGTGTTCCTAGCAGCCTCAAGGCCTGTGCTTGACTCAACCTCAGTTGTAGTACTCTCAGTAGTCACCAAACCTGCCTCTATGGCTGCCTTGGTACTCATCTGTCCTTGGCCATTCGTCTTTTTCTTTCTGGGGGGACACTTCCATTTCGAGGGGTTGTGCCTTGCCAACGTGGGTTAGCCTGGGGCTTTGGTTTTGGAGTCGCTACCAACTAGGGTTTTTACAGACTGGGTTAAACGTCTGCCTCCTTTCTGGGGGAAAGAAGGATTGCAGGCCTTGCAGCGACTAGACCTTTAGGCCTAAGATGACTCTTGGACTGGTCTGGCTTTTCAAGGATTCGGGTAAGATGTTTGGTTGCAATTGGGGAAGGTGTTAAGCACCCCAATTAGCCACTTTTTTAGGGTGGTTCCTTTGACCTAACAATGTTCGAATGTTACTAACCAAAACTGAAAGAATTGAATTTTGGTCACTTTCTATTAGTACGTTTGAACTTGTATTCAGTAAGCCTGGATTTTAATTCAAGTTCAAGTTTAGGCGTATAACCTAAAATTGACTTTAATGAATTTATTTCATGAACAGGGACCTAAATTGGACTCATAGAGGTTGGCATGGGTTTATTAGGGTTCCAGAACATGAGAAGCCATAACCATCTTCGGGTTTATTAGGCAGGGGTAAAATAGAAAATTTTCACTCAATACGCCATATATTTGATATGCCTGATCTTTCACAGAGCGAAAGTTCAGGCATACTGTCCTGAAAGGACCCTTCTTGGTTTTAGAGTCATACCAGAGGCTTGAAGGTTTTTACATAGGAATTATTGAGGTCATGGAGGTCTTTACAGACCACTGGTCATGTGGGGACAAAGGGGTAAAAAGGTCCAGAAGTGTACGCCTGATATTAGGAAGTATGCCTGATCTTTCATGTACACCCGATATTTCACTGAATAAAATTTCAGGCATATTGACCCAAATGGGTCCCACTCTGTCATTCCAACACATTAAAAGGAATGAGGTTTTCTCTCAGGGGCTTCTGAAGGTCTGTAAACCTCAGTGGGTCACTAGACACACAGGGACAGCCAAGAAGGATTTTCAAGCAGATACGCTTGAAATAATAGGGTATGCCTAATCTTTCATGGTGGTGAAAGTTCAGGAGTACTAGTTCTGAGTCAGAAACCAGTAGCCTGTTTTCTTGATTTTTAAGCCACTAAATGAGGTCCCCTGGATCTAGGATTTTTTAGGACAGCGAGGAACTATCCCTGAGAGTCCCCTGAGAAATCCCAACCCATTTAAACAAGGATAAAACTTGTTTTGATTTTTTAAAAGAGGTGGGTTAAGTGCAAAAAAACATTGTACCCTACAAAATTAATAGGTTGTGGGGCTATACCCATGGGGTTGAGCCCAAATTTGACAGAGAACAAATACAATATATTATGAGACTACTATCCAAAATTGAGAGCAAAACAATAACCCTATAAGAAGTTTTTTGGAAAACAAGACTGATAACTAAAATAGTGTAAAGTGAAAACAACAGAAAAAATAATTTGATTAAAATCAAAGAAAAATTACTAAACTATAAATGAATGTGATAAAATAATTAATTTAGTTGTCTAAATTAGTTTACTAAAGAATAGAACGAGAATCTTGTAAAAATCATGAATAGATTGAGAGAATAAATTCATACATCACCTATAGCACAGTGAACAAGTGGAGTCCACTTGGTGGGGCCTCTCCCTGGGCTCAAATTAGGTGGACATGTGGGTCACTATGACAATGACCCACAGTCAAAAACTCAACACTTAACTCTTTCATTTGAAGGAGTTATAGCTTTCACACCAAACAGTCCTTAAAAAACAGGGTAAATGAGGGGAGACAAGCTTGTCTCCCCTATGTCCCACTAGGGGGTGGCTTGTATGAACCCATTAATGGGTCCCTTACAGCATGGGGAAGTCTAGAAAATAAAATGGGGGGGGGCAACCTAGCTAAATGGCTTTCCTTCCCTTCATTTCTCTCTCTCTCTCCTTTCTTTTCTCTCTTTCTTTCTTTAGTTTTTTTTTTCTTTTTTCTCAGGGTTTTTCTCCTCTTGTTGGACAAATTAGGGGGAATTATAGGTGGGGATCAAGGGATGGGGGGCCATGGGGGTGGATGACATGGGTGACATGGGAAGTGGGTCCCATCACCACTTGTGGTGGTGAAAGGGGCAATGTGGAGGGGTTTTAGCCACATGTTTAGAGACATGTAGCTAAGGCAAGTGTGTGGTTGAAATGGGGAGTTGGGGGAATGAGTGGTCTAGGAGAGGATGAAGAATCAGTGGTGGAGAGGGGATGTGGGAATGAGTGGTGTAGGTGAGGAGGTGGAGAGGGGTGTATAGGCTAGGGTTGTAGGCCTTGAGATCCTAGCCCCTTGTTTGGAATATTCCAAATGGGGGGCTTAGATCTTAAGCACCTTTAAGGTTATTTTAGGAAAAATAGTGCTTTTTCAAAAAGTAAAGATTACTTTTCCTAAAAAATATCAACACTTTGTCGGGTTTTGCTCATTTACTATCTAGGTGTACCTTCTAGGCTTTATAGTTCTGAATGTTTTGAAGTTTATGAGTTTTCTGCATCTCCCGGATGTTCTAGTCGCAATGCAATTGTTATAATTGGATTCAAGGAGGGGTAGGTGGGTCAAAATTGACTTCGAACGGCCCTAGAATGACTCATACCTATATAAAAAGGGGAAAATGGTAAAATTGACTTTTAGAATCTTAATATGAAAGATAGCCTTCGAAATTTATAAGATATAGACTTTGATTGTTCACGAATCCAATACTTGAGTCAAAATCTACGTTTAAAACCCTGATTTGTCCTAGGTCAAACTTCTCGTGGAATTGAGACAGATTTTCCTGGGCCTTAGATGGAAACATTGGGGATCATGACATTTTTTAGGTCTTAGAATCACAAGTCCATAGAACCTAACAGGTTGACAATTTGATTCCCGGTGAATTTTAGGGAGGCTTTCGATGGAAGGTTACTTGGCAAAAAAAATGCAGCCTGGGTTTGTGAAGAATTGGGAAATTAGGTTGTGCTTGGTCTGTGGATGGACTGGTTTATTAGGGTGTTTATCGAAGATCTTGAGAAATCTGAGAAAATGAGCCTGATCTTGAGGGATTTGGATTTCTGCAGAGTTCTTGGAGGTTCATCGAGTGTCCAAGGTTGATTGAAGTGGTTCTACTGTGATTTGAGAGAGAGTGGGGGTGATTAGGGCTTATTGGGCCTCTTAGAAGTCCTGATGTTGATTTTCTTGGGAGATCTTGGGTTTGCCAAGATGGGGTCATTGATTAGTTGAGTTTCTAATCTGTGACGAACTTTCGGGGGTCTACCGAGTGTCTCACTTGCTTCAAAATGATTGGGCTTATTCTGAAGAGATTAGAGAATTTGGTGTACAATGGTCTTGGCAATACTTGAGTTTTATGGCTAGCCTTGAAGTCTCAGAAAAAATCAAGAATTAGCCTCTGATTTTTTTGAATTTAGCTGTCCGGAGGCCTTTCGGGGACCTGTAAAAGGTCAAATATGGCCAAAATTGTCTTTTAAGGGTTTGGAGAAATATTGAGACTTTGGGGTTTCTTTGGGTCTTTGGATATCTTGGTTCTTTAGACAGTCCAATAGATGATTAGGATGTGAGGGTACAAGACTTGACTTAGAGCCATTTGGGTGATGAGGGAAATGTCTAAGGTTTACTGAGGGTCTAATTTTAAGAGAAATGATGAAGTTTGGAGATACGGGGGTAAAATGGTAATTTTCCTAGCCTTTAATGCTTCAATGTGAGAAGGCTTATGAAGGTCGGGGTGTCTTGGAGAAAATTGGTCAAATAGCTTAAAGTCAAGATTTTTAAAGGTGTAGGGGTAAAATGGTAATTTACTAGCCCTTTGATGCTTCAATATGAGAAGGCTTATAAAAGTTGGCAAATTCAAAAGGGCTTTACTGTAGAAAGATTTATGAAGGCTGAGGAGTCCTGGAGAAACTAAGTTTAATAGACTATAGTTAAGACTTTTAAAGGTGTAGGGGTAAAATTGTAATTTGTTTGCTTTTGATGCTTTAATGTGGGAAGGCTTATGAAGGTTAGCAAATTTAAGATGAAATAG
Organism: Platanus orientalis; assembly: GCA_025762735.1. Classification (NCBI taxonomy): domain Eukaryota; kingdom Viridiplantae; phylum Streptophyta; class Magnoliopsida; order Proteales; family Platanaceae; genus Platanus; species Platanus orientalis. The sequence goes on along the minus strand of JAOXJP010141733.1, from coordinate 526 downwards.
ATCTGATGGTTCAAGATTTGGACCCTCAGAGTCCTAGAGTGTTTTTTTTTTTTTTTTTTTATTTAGGGTTTAGCCTAGTTGATCTTTGGATAGAGTTTGGATATTATTATTGCACTTGCAACCAGAGTATCCATTGAGAATGCCTACCTATATAAAGCTCAGGGGTATCTGCTTTGGCTTTATTCCATGTTGTAATAAACCCATCTGATTCCATTAATTGACCTTAGCCAAAATTTGGGTGTTAATAGATGCCCCTAAGGTTGTCAATTGGGCTGGGCTGGCCCGAAGCCCGACATGTCCGGCTCGAAAAACAATTGGGCTAGGCCAACCTAATTTTGGGCTAGGCCGAGTTTGGGTAGGCTCAAGTTCAGCCTGGGGCCCAGCCCGACCCGACCCGAACTAGTTAACAAATAATAATTTTATTTATTTAGTGATATTAGCTATATATATTTTTTTATTCTTTTTGGATTCATATATTTTTAACAAATTTACTATCATCAAATAGTTCAAGTGTCAACTGTTAAAA